>OX336358.1:1092500-1281142 GCA_946902875.1 Nematopogon swammerdamellus
TCGGTCGAAACGGCTATGTAAATAGTTTGTGTTTTCCGTCCAGTTCAGTGTAGCCGGCACGAACGAAGGGAAGCACTGAAGTGGTACCAAGTTCACCCGGTGTTATGGGCTGACATCACGGATGTTGTAGGTGATGTAGCCAATCGTGAAATCGCCAAAAAAAAAAAAAAATTAATAAATAAATACCTTCACCCGCTACTTCACCGTTCGGAACCGGTGTAAAACTGTAGGTCCCTTCCCTTGCCCCTTACTAGGTGGTAGGTTCAAATTGTAGCCGACTGGGTTGGTACCACCGTACTGGATGTGAGATGGCCGCATAGTAGCCACGGTTGTGTTCTCCTCTAGTCCAGTATAGCCGGCAATCCAAGTAAGTCTCCGGTATGGCACCTACCTTCTCGGAGGTGATATTGGCTGGTCGGAGCATGCGCTTTGGCCCCTCCGACTCAACCATCCATACCGGCACCCTTATTACGATAATGGTGCTGATGTTGCGACTGGTGTTGATGTTGCGACTGCGACGGACAAAATTGGTATTACGATAATGCGACCGGTCCCGCGGACCGACATCAAAGGTTGGTTGTTGGTTCAGGTAAGGTGCCAAATTTTGAAAGAAACTTGTAAAATGTTACTACGAATGGGAAAAGTATATATTAAAGTCAATAATAAATAACGTATGTTACTTTTAACATGCCAAATATAGGAACATAAAGCAATGATAATTAATACAAGCGATTGAACAAATTATTTATTGTGTTACGGATTGCTTAGGAAAGGCGTTTCTGCCTGCACGGCGCGGCGCGGCGCGGCGGTCTGTCGGGCGGTGTATGTATACATACTGATATATTATACACATAAAGATATGATGGCGGCCGCTTTCATGCTATCTCGGTCTCCCTCAAATTGTGTGCTTGAATAGCCTAGCAGGCAGAAGAGCCGCCCTCAATAATCAATGCAGGAGGTTGCGGGTTCTAATCCTGATTGTGGAATGCTACAATGTTATTTCTGATATTAAAAATATTTTGTCTCGAAAAAAACATTTCTCTTACAAAAGTTATTTAGCTTCACATACAGAATAACCTCCTGATGGCAGTTAAAAATATAGCGTGGGCATTTGCAACACCGTATGTATTGTACAATTGAGTCGTCTAGTTGCAGAATCCGCTATAATGAATTTTGTAATTAATATATAATGATATATAATATATAATATATAATGAATGTATTATAATTTCTATGACGCAGAAGACCAAAATGTTTTATACACTAAAACTTCTTAATTTTTGGTTATTCCTATTGCAATATAGATAATATAGAGATTGTATATATAGATGATAAATATGGGCGTCGTCGGCTCGACAATCCATGCTGACGGCGCAAAGTGTCTCGGGTACCAAGAGTGAGGGAGGGAGGGAGAGAGGGGGAGAGAGAGAGAGAGAGAGAGAGAGAGAGAGAGAGAGAGAGAGAGAGAGAGAGAGAGAGAGAGAGAGAGAGAGAGAGAGAGAGAGAGAGAGAGAGAGAGAGAGAGAGAGAGAGAGAGAGAGAGAGAGAGAGAGAGAGAGAGAGAGAGAGAGAGAGAGGTTTTCTTTATTATTCCTATTTATATATTCTATAATATATATGATATAAATAGAAGACCAAGTTAAAATTATATATATTTAAGAAATACTATTAAAATACTAAATTTACTAAAAAAACATAATTCAAACACTATGAATGAACATACGTTACTTATTTTAGCGACTATAAATATACCTATACGATGTCACCACCAAAAACACAGAAAAGATCGTCGCTCGTTAGCCGTGAATGGTGCTATGATGCTGCTCAGGAGGAGCATCACGGATGACAGCTCGCGGGCTGCGGTCGGTCGCAAGTTTGACAGTTGTGCGACTGAAAATGCGATCGTAATACCAATATGCCGTAAAATGTATGACACATCTGCGGACTGATACCGCAATACCCGTTGCACGGACTGGTTGCATTCCAAAATCGCATAAAACAGTCGCCGAACTGTCAGATTTGGAGCTACGGACCGGTCCGGCGGACCGGTTGCATTATCGTAATAAGGGTGCGGATTACATAAAAAAAAGACCGCCTTTTCGTCGCAGAAAAATGTAACACATTTACAGAAACGCATACACACAGACACGGATATAAGCACGAGCAAGCAACATATCCAGTAATCTCGGAGCCCCAAATAAGTATACAGTAAACCCAGCAGCCAAGATAGATAAGAACATTGAGATACGGCGTAGAGGCTCTACGAAGTTTCGTAGCAGCTAAATCATGCTAGGCGATGCGGCATCGTAGCGGCCTCTACGAGAATTGGGTTTTGTGCTACGGGACGCTTGCGGATAGTGAGTGCGAGCTCAGGGGAATTGATATATCGAGTTAACCAGTTGTCTATAACATTTTTAGGGTTCCGTATCCGCTACGGGACTCTATTACTAAGCCTACGCCGTCTGTCTGTCTGTCTGTCCGTCCGTCCGTCCGTCTGTCCGAGGGCTGTATCTCTTGAACCGTAATAGGTAGCCCGTTGAAATTTTCACATAATATGTGTTATTATGGCCGATATAACAACAAATAATAAAAGTAAGAAAAAGTCAAAAATTCACGGGGGTTCCCATAGAAGAAACCAAAAAGTGTATTTGCGCGCGCCATCTACCGAATAGAGTGTGAAGCATTTTAATTAATCATGACATTTAACTAATATGAAGCATTTCATAACACGCCATAGATGGCGTGAGTGGCGCTAACCATGACATGGCGATAAGGAACGCTCGGTGCGCGAGAGACAGACAAACAGACAGACGGCGCGGCGTAGGCTTAGTAATAGGGTCCCGTACCGGATACGGAACCCTAAAAACGATAATACATTCAAGCGCCAAACTTGGTGCGATTATACACTCTAAATTAAAATAACAAATAATAAAATCCGACCAATTACATGGTGGTACGGAACCCTCGGTGCGCGAGTCCGACTCGCACTTGGCCGATTTTTCTAATTCGACCTTTTTTGAGGTTCAAATTAGGTTCGTTTTTAACTAATAAGAATATTTTCAAATCAGAAAGTCCAAAGAGTTTGTATTACGTCGCAGCGACGTAATACAAACTCTTTGGAAAAGTCTTATTAAGGTGTGCTTGCTGTCTAATTGGCGCTTTCATTTTTAAATATGTTTTTTTCCCATTATTGTTGATTATATAGAATAATGTATACAAAACATAACACCAATTGTTTTGGTTAGTTAGTTCTAGGATTTTTCGTTCAGAGTAAAACGATTATTTTATGGAAGCTGACACGGTTGGCTACATCACCTACAACCTCCGTGATGCCAGCCCATAAAACCGGGTGAACTAGGTGCCATGTCAGTTCTTCCCTTCATTTCTATCGGCTACACTGAACTGGACGGAAAACAGGAACTATTGACATAGCCGTTTCGACCGACGCGACGCGACGCGATGTTTCATTCAGTACGGTGGTATCAACCCGGGCGGGATACATTCTACCACCTAGTAAGGTAAGAAGGGAAGGAACATACAGTTTCACGTGGAATCCGAACCACGGTCAGCCTCCAACGGTCGAGCGGTCACCCATCCAAGTACTGACCACGCCCAGGGTTGCTTAACAACAGTCGACCGAGCGCACCACTGAGCTACCGAGGCTGACAACTTTTTAGCAATATTTTACCATAGTCCCACTGCATCTCTCCCCGTGCACGTAGAAAACGTGAATGAGGGATGAGGACAAGATGACGTGCTAAAGAACGACAGACTAGCCACCTCTCACCTTGGCATGGTCGTTCTACCGAGTCATGCAGTAAGTACGAGTATTCGCGCCCGACACTCTGTATTTTCCTAATATTTTTCTAAACGTGGTGGTCGGTGTTGTGCTGATATTTATCCGAGCTCTTCCAGGACAACAATAATTATGTTCATTATAAATTACAAGTTGCAGAACAAAACGTTTTTTCGACCAACACATAGCCTACGGCCACGATTCCAGTAAACTGCAGTACCAAGTTAGTCTCGGGTCCTTCAAGAGGGGTGTGAATAGGCACCTGTCAGACCGGCATGGCATTCGCAATCCCCGCATACGACCGAATTTCCATGGGCTTCGTTAGACACCTTATGGGTGGCTTAAGGTACCAACCCGGGCGGGATAAACCCTACCACCTAGTAATGTAAGAGAAGGGAAGGGACCTACAGTTTTACGTGGAATCCGAACCACGGTCAGCCTCCAACGGTCGAGCGGTCATCCATCCAAGTACCTAACCGCGCTCAGGGTTGCTTAACAACAGTCGACAGACCGCACCACTGAGCTACCGAGACTGACAAACAGGTATGTATGTATGTTCCTCCATAAATTTTAAACCGATTATCCGAATGAAAGTTATAAAAGCGCATTTAGCAATATGCGCATTTAGCAATATGTGGGGCCGGTACTTAAAAAGAATAGCCCCACTGCATCACTCCCCGTGCATGTCGTAAGAGGCGACTAAGGGATAAGGACTAGCCACTTCTCACCTTGGCGCAGTCCTTCCACCTAGTCATGCAGCAGGTGGGTTCTTCGTGTCTTACTTGCTGCTTGATAGTTGTCTTGTCCGTATACTGTGCTAAACGTGGTGGTCGGTGTTGTGCTGTAATTTACCAGAGTCCTTATAGCACAACACCGATTACTCTGCTTACCCTGATTGTCGGGATACAGCGTGTGTTATGTATGTATGACACAGGATAAGCTAAATAATTTCAGTTCCGCTTACGCTAATATGTGTCTCTCATACAAACCGAATTGTTCCGCGCGCAGAAATAAAGGTACAGTAGCGGGCTTACTTACTTTCTTCTTTTTAAATACGAATTTCACGCGAGCGAAGCCGCGAGCGAAGCTATTATTTAATAAAAGTAATTCAAGCAGAAGGGAGGTTACCTACTTTGAAACTTCTCTGGTCGGTCTGCCCGCGGCTCAAATTTTTTTTCGCGATTTTGGTGGCAGCTGTCGCGGTTGACTCTTATAAATATAATAATAACACAAAAAATATAGATAATAAAATGTATTGTGGTTTTGTGGTCAGATCGTGTGGGGTGTTAATAGTTTATAAAGGAAATTGTATATGTGTGAAGTAGGTATTTTTATGATGTGCATATTGTGGCATTTTTTAAATTTTCAAATGTTTTATTCGATGTTTTGTACATGACTAGACTGTTTTGACTGATTTTCAAGAGATTTTTTTTATTTGCTAAATAGACTCAACATTTTAGGAGAACCGCAAGTACCAATTCCAAAATATCAATTTTTCAATATTATTTTTTTATTCATTTATTTACACGTTTCTTTTTACATTTTTCATTTCCACCACCGGCGGCGGCGGCGGCGGGGCGAACCCAAGCTACCGATGGTCGGGTCCCAAAGAGAGAAACCTCCGGACGATGCGTGCAGTGTCGAGCAGGGCTGCCTTCTGGATCTGGCCCTTGACCCCACCACTCAGCGAGAGCCTCTTAAGGTGGTCATCGAGGCTCTTCGCTATGCGCTGATACGACTATGGGCACAACGATCGTCGAGTCGACGGGCCACATTTTGGTAACCTCGTGCTGCAGATCCACATACTTCAGCATCTTCTCTGCTTCCTTACTGACGAGGTTACCATCGTGCGGCACGGCGATATCGACGAGCGTTGCGCGCCTCGCCTCCCGGTCCACTATCACAATATCAGGTCTGTTCGCGAGAATAGTCCTATCTGTAATAATGGACCGGTCCCAGTATAGTGTGACATGACCGTTCTCGAGAACTGGCGGCGGATTGTACTTATAGTAAGGCACTTCGGTACCTACATACAGAATAATCCTGGCTACTAGGTTGTGTCTATGTAAATACTCGCATATGTATATTATTTTTATTGTTATTTTCTGAATAATTTGTCTATGTGATGTTTAGAATAATAAAAATAGTATGAAATGAAATGTCAATCGTGATTGACTAAAAATAATGTCATACATTTTTGGGTAAAATAACTTTAATGAAACTAGTTATGTACAAATATTTGAATAATTAATTTATTGTTTTTCCTTCTTAAAATATAAAAAGTAAAATAAAGCTGTACTGTGGGTAAAAAATGAATAAAGGAAGAATGGGCAGCTCGAAGCCACCTAGCCGTATAGGCCTAGTATGCTAAAGAAAGTCTATATTCAAACAACAGAAAAACTTTATTTAAACAAGAGAAAAACATATTAAAAAAAAATCTCAAACAAGAGAAAAACTTTATTCAAAGAGAAAAACTTATTCAAAGAAGATAATAATTATTCAAACAAGAGAAAACCTTTATTCAAACAATAGAAAACTATATTCTAATAAACGTAAACCTAGTATACAATAGACATGAAAATAATTATAAAATAATTTACTTAAAGTATATAGATTAAAAATAAAGATTATGATTGAAATCATTATATTATAATATGTACAACAAATGCTATTCATTCATCTTCTAACTAAACATTGCGGATATGTCACCAACATAAAAACGAACTGACTGACATGTTACCAAGAAGAACCTTACACTGCGCTGCACTAATAATTAGCAGTCACAAATTCCAAATGAAAATGTGAAATGATTCGCCACGCTGCTCTCCCGCGCCTTCACACACTATTTAGTACAGTAAATATAAAAAAACGGTCAAGCATGAACGTTCTTCTTGCACCTAGGGTTCCGTTTTTAGGTTTCTGTACCCCATACGAAGCCTATTACTAAGCCTACTCCGCCGTAGCAACAAATAATTAAAAATTTAAAAATTAAGAGGGGTATATAGGAAACGTGTTTTTTTTTGTGGCGCGGAAACCTCGGTGCGCTAGTCCGACTCGCACTTAGCTTTTTTTTTGTACTGGGTATAATAGCATAGGACGGCCTAACCTGAGGCGAACGCACGTACGCACACAAATGCATTTCTCTAATACAAATGCTTCACATGTACCTATACATGGCCTGAGCACTATGTACTACACTCGCAGAATTTTATGCTCGCCGTCATGCGTGAATGTATTTGTACGCCTCAGGTTAGAACGAACGACCTATACAATGTATAGTATACATGGCTAAAAATCACATTAAAATATAAGGGAGAAACTAATGCTGGCATGTTACTTCGCTTTGAATGCGCCATTGGTCCACTGACGCACCCATGATGATTCTTGTCGGAAATACGTGCACTACTTCTTTTATCACACGGCTAACACAAAACTGGCCGGTAAACATATAACTTACAAACGCAGTCTCTGGTCCTACAAGACCACTTGTCAGGCCGGCATGTCGTTCGCAACCCCTGCCTACGACCGACTGTCCATGAACTTCGTTAGCAGCTCATGGGTGGCTCGGTGCGACATACTTATCACAAGCGGGATCCGAACCAGCTACTTCCAAATTAAACTGGGATATCTGCGGGGCGCTTAACGGTTTATCTTCATTCCAAATTCAAATTTCCATCACCTAGGTATCTGTTTAAAAGTTACAAATCCTGCCCTGCGCTGTGACACACAGACAGACAGATGAACAACTCTCACCATAAGAATTCCTCTATACCGTTTTCACACGGAATCCTAAAAACCGAAAGTACTTACACCAGATCATACTGCATTGTTGTCAAACTGTTTGGATGACAACAGACACAATGGCAATTGTGTTCAAGTGTCGAGGACACTAAGGACCTCAGGTAAAGCCATTTTGTCCGTTTCATTTTTTTCCAAATTGGATTACACGACTTTATCCGGGATGAGTGCAGACCGCGTTTGTCTCTGAGAGGGGCTTTTTCGTCAATTTCTTGAATATTGCCGACTAAAGCTTGTTGTCGATGGTTTGAAGAGGATTAAGGCCCTTTGCAAATCAATATGTTAGAGAGGCTTGGGTACGCAGTAAATGATTTCCCTCAAGTTGGTGCACATCTTTACTTGCTTTGAATCATTACCTGAAATATAATAATTTATTTAGATTTTAGTAGTTTTGTCAGCCTCGATAGCTCATTGATGCAGACAGTCGACTGCCGCTATTGATTGTTAAGCAACGCTGGGCCGGTTAGTACTTGGATGGGTGACCTGGAGGCTGACCGTGGTTCGGATTCCACGTAAAACTGTAGGTCCCTTCCATGGAACGTCGGTCGAAACGGCTAAATAGTTTGTGTTTTCCGTCCAGTTCAGTGTAGCCGGCACGACCAAAGGGAAGCACTGATATGGCACCTAGTTCACCCGGTGTTATGGGCTGACATCACGGATGTTGTAGGTGATGTAGCCGAACATGTCAGTTTCCTTAAAAAAAAAAGTTGTAAGCGAGACAAAGAGGAGATCTCTCAAAGAAATGTCCACAAAAATACCAAACATCTTAGAGGACACAGCTTAAAGTTAAACCGCTCAGCATTTAATTCTAACCCAAGGAAACACTTCTTGGTGAACAGAGTTGTGGACTCCAGGACTTTTTCGGATAAACACGTCCCAAATTAATAAACTTATACTTCTATAATAGATCATTCTTAGTAGATCGGTTTCGCGGCGTATCGGTGAGCGGTCGGACTTGACTTGTTGAACAGATGTGTGACCGTCCAACCTTTGAGGTTTACCGTGGTTCGGATTACACGTAAAAGTATAGGTCCCTTACCTTACTATGTCGTAGGGTATAACCCGTCCGGACTGTACCACCGCACTGAGTGGAACGTCGTCGGTCCAAGCGATTCGCACAAAATATATTCCGTATTCTCCGTTCGGTTCAGCGTAGCCGGCACGACAAAAGTGAAGCTCTAACATGGCACCTAGTTATAACATCACGGGTGTTATGATGATGTAGCCTGTAGTATGTTAGGTTCAATAAAAAAAATCTTACTAATACATAAGTGAGATGGATATTTCTCTCATAACAAGGCTTCTTGTCTCTTGAGTAATTCTCTAGTATATGTCTTCCCTCCCAAAAATGTCCCTCACGGCACACGATCAAAGACAAAGGCTTTCCCCGTAGAACCTCCTAGAACTCCTCAAAGGTAGCCATTGTGAAATCCGCCCAGTCACTTTGCAAACTATACCTGTCGTCACATTGCCAAAAGCTAGACGAGACAGTAGCGTATCTCGCGAGGGCCTGGCGAGAGGGGCGTGCGGCCAAGTGCGAGTCGGACTTACACCTAGGTTTCCGGACCACTAAAAAACGTAGAATTTTTTTTTATATGTGTAGCTGAATCGGAGGGGCCAAAGCACATGCACCGACCAGCCAATATCACCTCCGAGAAGGTAGGTGCCATACCATACCGAAGACTTCCCTGGATTGCTGGTTATACTGGACTAGAGGAGAACACAACCGAGGCTATCGGCCTATCGGTTATGCGGCCATCTTACTTCCAGTACGGTGGTACCAATCCAGTCGGCTACGATTTGAGCCTACCACCTAGTAAGGGGCAAGGGAAGGGACCTACAGTTTTACAACGGCTCCGAACGGTAAAGCAGCAGGTGTAGGTATGCACGTAATTTTTTTCGCGAGAAAGAACTCATTGGTACACGCCGACCGGATTTGAACCTCGGACCTCTCGCATGAGAAGCCGATGCCCAAACCACTCGGCCACCCGTTTCTTAGAGTCGTTTCGTAGTAGAGTAATTTCTCCGACAGACACGGCGTAGGCTTAGTAATAGGCTTCCGTACGGGGTACGGAAACCTACAAAGTTACGCTTATATACCGATTTGATTGAATATGATCATTAAAATATCTGCTTACTAGTTATTTCACTACGGCAATTCCGATTTAACGCCAGCCAGTTAAGCCGAGGACAACAGTTAGTAAATATTATAAAATCGTTAGTTTGTAAAGTCGTTAGTGTTTGTCAGCCTCGATAGCTCAGTGGTGCAGACAGTCAACTGTCGCTATTGAATGTTAAGCAACGCTGGGTGCGGTCAGTACTTGGATGGGTGACCGCTGACCGTTGGAGGCTGCCCGAGGTTCGGATTCCTCGTAAAACTGTAGGTCCCTTCCCTCCTAATCTTACTTGGTGGTAGGGTTTAACCCGCCCGGGTTGGTACCACCGCACTGAATGAAACGTCGGTCTAAACGGCTATGTAAATAGTTTGTGTTTTCCGACCAGTTCAGTGTAGCCGGCACGATCAAAGGGGGAAGCACTGACATGGCACCTAGTTCACCCGGTGTTATGGGCTGACATCACGGACGTTGTAGGTGATGTAGCCAACCGTGTCAGTTTCCATAAAAAAAAAAATAGTTTGAATTCGCCCACAGATATTCAGTGATCGGCGTAGGTAGTGCTATTCCCGGGATTTGGTGACCGTTATCTTAACATGGACATTTTTCGGCATCATCGGACATTCATCGGGCATGTTTGCAGATGCAAGAGTGCAGGACTTTTACGCCATTATGCGCTCCAGGGTATCCGGATTCCGACAGAGACTCGTGATGAGCTCGAACGAGATTCTCGCAGGGCTTTCACAAAGCCTGTGCGGCGGAATGTTTGCCCACTGGGAAAAAATTATGACTACACCCAACGGGGTATGAAATGTTTGCTGTTATTTTTTTATTTTTTATTGTGTGTTGTGTATGTATTGTGAAGTGTGGGTTTTTTTGCCTGAATAAAGAATTTTATTATTATTATTATTATTTCTTAACGTAAGTTACCTAGTCCACCTTAGGGTTTGTTTCTGTGAACAAATATTGTTGATTTTTAATATCTCGGAATAAATATTTCAATTTTTTTTTTTTTTTTGTTCTTATCTTCATTATTTAATCATCTTCATATTCCACAAATTATTAATAAAAAGGTTTTTTTATGGAAACTGACACGGTTGGCTACATCACCTACAACATCCGTGATGTCAGCCCATACACCGGGTGAACTAGGTACCCCGAATCCCGGGATCATCAATCCCGGAATCCCGGGGGATGTCCATATAAACATCATCATTCATGTTTATTGACGCCAAATGGCACTACCTACGCCGATCACTGCAGATAATGCTCGTACGCTGCTCTGTTTGAGAACACGATATCATAATTAGGCCCTTGTCAATGGCCGTAACTACCGCACTGTCCGAGACTATGCGAGTGATATCGATTCGCAGACGTGTCGGCGTCCGATTGTCGACAGCCGACAAAGGCAACGCCGCCACTACGCCGACAAAGTAGCCGCATACAATGTCGCTCTTGTCATCTCTCTATTTAACTGTTGAGTCGATGACAAGCTTTGTGGCGGCGAAGGGAGAGATATCAGAATTGTAACAAACATGTCACGCATCATTGGAATTGGTGCAATTGAATTCGGTAATCTTTGAGGTGTTGACGGAGGTAGCTGTTTATCGCTGTTGACTTCACGGTGCTATGGCAACCCTTTTGAGCTTTTACGCATTCGTGAAGATGGTATTATATTTTTTCATCAACAGCCGGTAAACTGTGCTCCCAAACGTTCAATGGAAGGTCAGACACGCAGCCAACAACACCACTCCTCGCGAAACTACGCTCAGAGAAGCGCCCCCGCCATGCCAGCTTTGTTCCATATTTTCGCCGTACGACATTTGAAAGTTTGAACATGCATTCGTTCGATTTTGAAATGACAGACATATATCATGTTCACGCAAAGTATTCGAGATAACTATCAAACTGCGAGTAAGGCTGGTAGTCTGGGCGTCCTGGGTATGGAGGTGTCCAAGGACGTTGGGTTTCGATCGTTCATAGAGTCCAAGGCGAAACTAGCGTCTCGAAAATTATAGGGAGCTAGTAATATACATATATTCGGTGTCGATTTCGACGATTTTTCACGCCGTCGGTCCAACTACTTACACTCTACGCGGTAGCCCTATATTATTACTTCTGTGGCTCTACAAAGCACAAGTAAGACCGGTGATGGAATATTGCAGTCATCTTTGGGAGGGTTCCCCTGAGTACCTTCTTTCAGCCTTGGATTCTATTCAGCGACGAGCCATTCGCCTCCTTGGTCACTCTGTACTCACAAAGGACCTTCAACCTCTAAAGCACAGACGTATCGTTGGTTCATTGAGTCTGTTTTATCGGTGGCCTATGGCCGCTGCTCTGACGAACTTGCTTCCCTTATCCCTCCTCCTCCTGTTCGCCTTCGCCAAACCCGTCATACTTTCGCGGAACACCCCTTTGTAGTCGACAGAAGAGTTCTTCGAACTGCACAATTCTCGAAATCGTTCTTGTGCCGCACTGCAAAGGTGCGGAACGGGCTCCCAGCGAATGTCTTTCCCCACTCCTACAATCCACGGATCTTCAAATCGCGGGTTAATAGCCTTTCCCCAGCAACATTAGTCCACCTCCAAGCCGGACTAGAAGCCAGTTCGGAAGCAATAAAAAAAAAAGGAACGAAGACCCACCTGCTGCACGATGGCATGTACGGGGATGGATGCAGTGGGGCTATTCTTTCATATACATAGGTAATAATAAATACCTACTACAGAACGGTTTCATTCTATATTCACGAAATGAAGTACTTGATTATTTTTATAATTTTTTTTTTGAGTTTTATCAACTTACCTGTATAATCCTCCCGGAAAAATCGAAAACTGATTGGTGTGCCAGAACCTGCGACTACTCACATGAGAAGCGTATGCCGTACCGACCGACTAGGCTAACTAAAGCTCCACTTACTTAAGATAAGATTACCCTTAAGGTGAGTAGAGTAAGTCGCGCCAGCCAACTGAAGAGCTGTCGTACTTCAAGTGAGACATCTCCTTTGTCCCATATTCGACACAGCTACGCGAGACTAATCCGGTAACCCCTTGACATTTCCAGTGTCAATGTCATCCGATGCCACCTGAAATAAACCCCGACGCTCTCTGCAGGCTTATCTTGGATGAAGGCGCGAAAACAACTTTCGGATTATGGCTTATTAAACAATAATTGTTTTGTATCAACGTTTTTTTTTTTTTTTATGGAAACTGACACGGTTGGCTACATCACCTACAACATCCGTGATGTCAGCCCATAACACCGGGTGAACTAGGTGCTATGTCAGTGCTTCCCTTCATTTCGCGCCGGCTACACTGAACTGGACGGAAAACACTAACTATTTACATAGCCGTTTCGACCGACGTTTTTCTCAGTGCGGTGGTACCAACCCGGCCGGGATAAACCCTACCACCCAGTAAGGTAAGAAGGGAAGGGACCTACAGTTTAACGTGGAATCCGAACCACGGTCAGCCTCCAACGGTCGGGCAGTCACCCATTCAATAACTGACCGCACCACTGAGCTGCCGAGGCTGACGATCCCTTAGTCGACTTTTACGACATGCGACGGGGAGAGATGCAGTGGGGCTATTCTTTTTAAGTACCGTTATTTCGAGAAGAGTTTACAATAAATTAATTCAAATTGGTGACCGTCCGACCGTTGACGCTGGCCGTGGTTGCGATACCACATTATAACTGTAGGACCTATAGTTATACGTGGAACTACCTATACCTATTAGATTGTAAGATTGCGAATGGACACCTGTCAGGCCGGCATGGCATTCGCAACCCTCGCATACGGCCGAATGTCCATGGGCGTCGTTAGACACCTTATGGGTGAAATTGGCTGCGCTTGAAACTTCCACCTCTATCTCAGCCATTCAATCCGCTTTCTATAGAGAAACGCATAACCAATGTAACAAATCGGCCAGCAAAATTAAATGCTACCATTAATATCGAAATAAGCACCGGGTTCCAAACCCCGACTACTAGAGTACAATACTACGCGAAACTTAAAAGTCACCCATACTGCGGGTATTAGCTATTGTGCGAGATCTGTCTGTCTGTCTGTCCCATTGTGCTTATAGTGTGGCGGCGAGAGCTATGAAGGTGCTTTGAAAAATAAATAAATTACATTATACAAATACTTTGGACTATTGTGGGGAAGCGTTGTCGGTTCACGCGGCGCGATGACGATGGAACAGTTTTGATACCTACTTTGGAAATTTTTGTAATTCACTTTTGTTTAATTAAACAAGACAATTTTATCTTAAGTGCGCGGTACTACAGCATCAAAATGCCGCACCGCGCGGCACTAATTGTATAGCGAAGTGTTCGCTTGTTTTATAGTATTTGTTCAAAGTTTGACCAATTTACATTACACGAATATCCAAATCTGTCAAAAGGAGTAAAATTTTATCTTACATCATTTACAATTAGTATAAACTCAAAATATGTTTTAGAAGGCTGCAATTTCGAAACAAAGAGATCATTTCGGAGTATTTAGGACCATTTAGTAGTACGTTTGTGATTTTTTTTCACATATTAATTGACATAAATAAAAATAAAAATCCGTCACCAACTTTTAAATATGGTCAACTTTTAGACAGGATTTTTTAATATATATATTTTTGAAATTCGTTAAACAAAAATCCGAAACGAAAATGTGGCAAATTTTGCAAATTGTAACTTAAGCTGTAGTACCGCAGTCTTAAGTGTTTCATAATCGCAACGGTTGTTGTTGTTGTTCACGCTCACACGGCAACAACAACTTCTTTTTATTTGATTTAAACTGACACGGTTGGCGTAACAATCGGTTTTGCAGATCTTTCCTCTACAGAACCGGTAAACTCTATAACGCTCTTATCTCCCTGGTCCATATATTTCCCCCAAGTACAGTCTCGGGTCATTCAAGAGGGGCGTGAATGGGCACCTGTTAGGCCGGCATGGCATTCGCAACTCCCGCATACGCCCGAATGTGCATGGCCGTCTTTAGACACCCTATGGGTGGCTCGGCGTCATATGTCACGCTTTCAATAATGAAAAACAAAATTATATATTTGTTTTTTATCAAAACTAATACTCTTATTATAATATACTTGACTTGTATCCGAAATATCTCCTAAATACTAATGGTATAAATTAGTTAGTATCAAAATCTTTACTCCATCTACACCGCGCTCTATGAAAGGCAAAGTGGTTAGGGCGGAGCGCGGCGGGTCGCAGGCGCAGATTCATACGCCGGCGGCCGGCATACATTGTGCACGTACACACAGACAGACAGACAAAGCGACACAGATGCTTGCGGTAAGTGATATGTTTGCGTGGAAACGTCGTATGCTAGTTAAAGTTATTGAGTGCCTATTTGAGTTTGTGCGTACATCGGTGCTCTTGAAAAATAAAATTAAAACACCTTGGAAGGTGTTTGTTTGGAATAATTTTGAACGGTTTTCGAGCGTCTCAATTTGTAATGTATTTTTTTTTATTAAAATTGTTTAACCACGCGTTGTGCGTATGACTTGAAGATTTATTAAGTTTTTGTTTAATTTTATTCAAAACAAAATTTAGGTTTATTTTATTGAAACTGACACGGTAGGCTACACCACGTACAATATCCGTGATGTCAGCGCATAACATCTTGGTGAACTGGGTGCCATGTCAGTGCTTCCTTTCGGTTGTGCCGGCTACACTGAACTGGACGGAAACCACGAACTATTTACATAGCCATTTCAACCGACCTTTCATTCAGTGCGGTGGTACCAACCAAGGCTGGTTAAACCCTAACACCTAGTAAGGTAAGAAGGGAAGGAACCTACAGTTTTACGTGAAATCCGAACCACGGTCAGCCTCTAACGGTCGAGCGGTCACCCATCTAAGTATTGACCGCGCTCAGATGTGCTTATGATCACGACCAATAGTCGACCGACCGCACCGCACCACTGACCATTGAATGTAATACCATGGTAATACCACACAATAGGCAATGAATATAATTATTTGATTTCAAAGTTTTGTAATTAATGAAAAATAATGAGCAGTTTGGTTTTCGTTTTATGTACCTACATAGATATTATGACGACGTACTGTAAATTTAGCAGCTTTACAAAGCGTCTAGGCTTATTTGCTTATACTTAATGTACTCGTAGCTGTACGCGGGCGCTTTATACAATAACGAAATTTTATATTATATAAGGTTATATTAAGTTTTTAGGGCCTACGTTTACAATCGGCCTTTGAGTAAAATGTTTGCATTTAACGACACGTGGGTATAACGAGCAAAGAGCACGGCTAAATAAGTGTTACTAAGTAATTTCATCAATTATTTCGTTCCGTCCCTTTTAACAAAGTTCTCCGTAAGTATTTAATATGCATTTAGAACGATTTCAACCATAAACAGAGTACAGACCCTTTGCGAACTAACCGGACCATAAACCTGTTCTGTTGCATTATCAGCTTTAGTGAGACAATTCGGATGCATCTCAGGAAGTAGAAAATTTATTAAAATTATTCCCTTGTTTATTTTTTGGTAATTCATTTATAAAATGTATGTCGATATTTTCAACTCCCGCTAGGAAAAGCGTTATGTGACAGATATTGTATGTGCAATCTGCCACACACTAAGTGAAAGTTGTAATGCCAAGGCTAAAGTGTCAGAAGAAACTTAATGTGACAGATTCCCCATACGATATCTGTAACATAACGCTATTTCTAGCACTAACTTGGAGTTGAAATGCCGGCCCTTAGTTTAGATGTAGATTTATTTCCTCCTTATAGCAGCCTAGACTGTGTCCTCCTTATAGCAGCCTAGGCTGCCTTCTTCTTATAGCGGCCTAGGCTGTGCTCTCCTTATAGCAGCCTAGGCTGCCTTCTTCTTATAGCGGCCTAGGCTGCCTTCTTCTTATAGCGGCCTAGGCTGTGCTCTCCTTATAGCAGCCTAGGCTGCCTTCTTCTTATAGCGGCCTAGGCTGCCTTCTTCTTATAGCGGCCTAGGCTGTGTTCTCCTTATAGCAATCTAGGCTGCCTTCTTCTTGTAGCAGGCTAGGCTGTGTTCTTCTTATAGCAGCCTGGGCTGCCTTCTTCTTATAGCGGCCTAGGCTGTGTTCTTCTTATAGCAGGCTAGGCTGTGTTCTTCTTGTAGCAGGCTAGGCTGTGTTCTTCTTATAGGCCTCACGCGGTCTACCGCGCAAAAAGGACCGGTAGCGGTGTGATAATCTTACGACTAATACCTTTTTTACAGATGCAGATACCAGATACCCAGTTCTTCTTATAGCAGCCTAGGCTGTGTTCTTCTTATAGCAGCCTATGCTGTGATCTCCTTATAGCAATCTAGGCTACCTTCTTCTTATAGCAGCCTAGGCTGTGTTCTTCTTATAGCAGCCTAGGCTGTGTTCTTCTTATAGCAGCCTAGGCTGTGTTCTCCTTATAGCAACCTAGGCTGCCTTCTTCTTATAGCAGCCTAGGCTGCGTTCTTTTTATACCAGCTTGTTCTCCTTATAGCCCAGGGGTGCTTGACAACAGTCGACCGACCGCACCACTGAGCTACCGAGGCTGACGACACTTTCTTCTCTCCATCATTTTGCAGACATTGCCAATACATTCTGTACACTTTTTGCCCTTTTCACATCTCCCGCTGCGTCGGCGGCGGCGCGGACGCCTAAAGCCGGTTCATAACAAAATAACGAAAGTATAAAATTTCTTAAAACTTGTATTATTGAGATGTTATACTACAGAACATCGCTCCATCACAATTAGTTAAAGAGTTGTTGCATGTGACGTAGAGTTAGACAAGTGCGCAATTTGACAAGGCGAGGGCCCCGTTGGAAATCGGAAATGGAAGCCCGCCCTGTTATTGATTGATACTAACAAAATTATTACAAGTTAAAATTACGCTACTTAAAAAGCTTAAAATAAAAGTTAAATAAAAAATTTAAAAAACTCCTGTAACATCAAAAACTCTCAAAAAGAAAAAAAAAATCTGCTCGGTTAATGAAAGGCGTCGGGAGACCGCTAAATAACAAAATTAAAATCGGTCCCCTGACGTCTTTATTAACTAACCAAAATTTTGTTTAGAGCTTTTTAAGTGTCGTGTTTTTTTTAATTGAACTATTTTGAAGTGATCGTTCGACTAACGTATGCAAGTACAGTCTCAGGTTCTTCAATAGAGGCGTGAATAGGCACCTGTCAGGCAGGCATGGCATTCCCCCGCGTACGACCGAATATCCATGGGCGCCGTTAGACAACTTGTGGGTGGTTCGGCGCTACACGCCGAGCTTTCTATAAAAAAGCTAGTGACATAGGTATACGCTCTAACTAATATGTATTTTCTTTATTTCTTCATTAGATACATGCAAAGCCGAAAATAAAAAGAAAAAAATACGTCCCGACCGGGATTCGAACCTGGAACTCCGGTTTGAGCCGCAAGCGCGTTAATTCAGATTCAGATATTTATTTCGCCATAAAGAACACACAACAATAACTATACCACCAATTCCGCCACCGGGTCGATGACGTATCTCTCTAAATGTTCGCACCGTTCGCGTTGCTTGCATTCTCTCTCTCTAGTAGGTATGCAATCGCAATCTCCTGCATTCAGTAAACTTGCATTTATATTACATACATACATATATACGACACGCTGTATCCCGACAATCGGGGTGAGCAGAGTGATCGGAGTTGTGCTGCAGGCACTCTTGTAAATTCTCTGTGTGTGTTGTGTGTGTTACGTGTGTCGGTGTGACCACCACGCTTAGCAAAGTATTCGGACAAGATAACTATCAAGCAGCAAGGCACGAATACCAACCTGCTGCATGACTCGGTGGAAGGACCGCACCAAGGTGAGAGGTGGCCATCCTGTCGCCCTTTAGCACGGCATCTTGTCCTCATCCCTTAGTCACACAGTCTTGGGAACGTGGGAACTGCCCATGGAGTGTGGAAGCGACCGAGAAGAGTGCTCCACTTCATGAAAGAGCTCGGGTGGCTGGAGTAGCACTACCCGAGCGCCAACGTACAACGGACCGTCTTGAGGTCTCAGTGCGGAGAATGGCCCACCCGCCTTCCCAAGAGGCTGGGCAGCAAACAACAATAACAACATCCCTTAGTTACCTTTTACGACATGCACGGGGAGAGATACAGTGGGGCTATTATTTTTAAGTAACGGCCCCACGCGTTAATTTATTTTCTCTTCCGAAACCTTCTATCAGCCGTTTTACATTGCCAACTGTGGTAACTATAGCGACAAGATGCAGCGGCGACTTGACGAGGGTACATCGTGAGTAATCCTGACAGTTGTCGCTATTCTGAACACGTGTCAAAAATGCGAGCGTGCACCGTTGAATTCCGCTCCGTTGGAGCTGTGTGAAACTAGACGCAATTGCTTTCAGACAAGTCATAAAATACCTACTCGTATTTGAGTATCTACATAGTATGTTTTAGGTTTCCGTAACGTGCGATTACGGAAGCTTATTACTAAGCCTACGGCGTCTGTCTGTCTGTCCGAGGGCTGTATCTCTTGAACCGTTATAGGTTTCCCGTTGAAATTTTCACAGATTATGTGATTATGGCCGATATAGGTAGATAACAACTTGCGCCTCACTGCGCATGTGTGCGTGCTGAGAGGAAGGGGTGAATGACCGCTATTCTCAGACTGGAGCGCGCATACTATAGACTAGATAACTATAGCTATGAAGAGAAGAGAATAAAAATTGCTGGATTGCTGGCTATATTGGACTAGAGGGGAACACGGCCGAGGTTGCTATGCGGCCATCTTACATCCAGTACGGTGGTGCCAACCCAGTCGGCTATAATTTAACCTATAGTTTTACACAGAGTTCAGGACGATGAAGCAGCAGGCATAATGTATAGATAGATGTTCACGTAAATTTTTCTCAACATCTAGAGTCCAAGGCAAGATCGCACGCCCATCTAACGAGCATTTCTCTTATCTATGATTATTGGCTGGACTACGGGGCGGTCACCCGTACATACTGGCTCTTTATAAAAAGTCCAGCAATCGCACAAGATCAGATACGTTGAGTCTGGCTGAACTGCAGAGGAAATTGCGTTGTCTCGCCACCCCCCCCCCCCCCCCCCCCCTCGCTAGTGTTCTGCCGAGAGATAAACGCATATCTAGATCCCAGCTCCGGCAATTTCGTAAGAAATCCTTTACGACCTTGTCAGATACTGGCTAGCACGCCTTACTTCTGAAAGAGCGTATGTAAAACAGCAAATAAATTTATTTAAAAAAATTAGTTAAGTGCGAGTTTTACTCGCGCACGGAGGTTTCCGTATGTATTCGCTATAAATAATATCCGCCTATCCGCTCAGGTGGCATGGTCTTCGAATTTTAATTTCGAAGATATGTAGGACGATCGGAGAGAAGCCTCAATGAGGTCGATAGCAATTTACGGTGGGCAGCACCTCAATGAGGTCGTTGGCAAATTAGCGGCTATAACAATGCAACGTATAAAAGCTTGTGGCGCCATCTGTTATTCAATAGTGTGACTAATCGATTTTAATGAAACGTTTCTTGTATGGGGGCCCCCCTTAATTTGTAACTTTTTCTTATTTTTCTTATTTGTTGTTCCATCCGCCATAGTAACGCATATTCTGTGAAAGTTTCAACCGGCTACCTATTACGGTTCAAGACATACAGCCCTCGGACAGACGGACGGACGGACGGACGGACGGACGGACGGACGGCGGACGGACGGACAGACGACGGAGGCTTAGTAATAGGCTTCCGTACGGGATACGGAAACCTAAAAAAAGTTAAAATAAAAGGTATATGGAAAAATCGCTCTTTTTTTCGAGCTTGGTGACCTAAAGTCTATTCTTTTATCTATCAGAGACCAAATTGATTTGTTTTTAATGCTTGGAAGCCAGGTACTTCTGCCTTTTTTAGGGTTCTGTATCCGTCCTACGGGACCCTATTACTAAGCCTACGCCGTCTGTCTGTCTTGCCTGTCCGTCTGTCTGTCCGAGGGCTGTATTTCTTGAACCGTAAACCCGTTGAAATTTTCACAGAATATGTGTTATTATTTATTATGGCCGATATAACAAATAATAAAAACTTGAAAAAGTCAAAAATTCACGGGGGTTCCCATAGAACAAACTAAAAAGTTAATGCGCGCCATCTACCGAAAAAAGTATGAAGCATTTTACCTAATCATGATTTTTTACTAATATGAAGCATTTCATAAAACACGCCATCGATGGCGTGAGTGGCGCTGACCATGACGTGGAGATACGGAACCCTCGTAGCGCGAGTTCGACTCGCACTTGACCGGTTTTTTTTTCATGCTATATCTTTTCCATTGTGCTTATTAAGTAATCGTAAATGCTTTTATAGTATGTTAAAAATTATTTAATAAGTTTTTATTTTCCCTAGTAACAGTACATTTATTTTATAACGTAAAACGCAAACAAATAACGAAATAATTACATGAAGTCTTTCTGTAAATCAAAATATTTCATCCAACTCAGCCGACTAGGCCACAGTGCCCAATACGCCGCCGTACATAAATACCTACGTAATCTTCAATGTTTCGATATTTATATTATATTCTATAAGTACAAATTCTACTTCCCCTACCCCTCGATGCGCTTCATCGATCGAGGGGGCCAACGCCGTCCCCTCTCTGGGAGGGGTGTGCCGCCTCCCCCCGCCCCCGTCGCGGCGGCGGCGCGCGATGCCCCCCTCCCCCCCCCCCCCCCCCCCGTGTCTAATTCAATAAATCCGGCCCACGAGGTTAGTTCGCGGTCGCGGGGGACCGATCGTGGTGGGTTATTAATTTATGATGCGAGGGTTATTCTGCGGTGGCTTGTAGAAATATATAACTGAGGAAAAATCGATAAAACGCGTAATGAATAAATACGACAAAGAACCAAGGTAGTCGACTATGCTAATAAAATTAGCGATCTAAAGTGGCAGTGGGCTGGGCACATCTGTCTTAGACATCATAGAATAGTGCTTGAACGGAGGCCACGTACAATGGAAACGTAGCGTGGGGCGCACAGGGCCTTGCAGGATCATGCTCACACTAGGCTTAGATTTTCGTAGCGCCTCATGCCAGGCTGAGGAATATTATTTCGAACTAGCTTTTTCCCGCGGCTTCGCACGCGTGAAATTCGTTTTTGAAAATAAGAAAGTAAGTAGGGCGCCTACGCCTACGCCCTATTGGTAAATCAGCCCCTGGGGACGGAAGACCGCGTGTGGTGCCATGCCTTAAGAGAGGCATATGTTATGTCCAGCAGTGGACCAATGCAGGCTGATGATGATAGAGGAAAAATATGTATACTCTAGAAAAAAAACATTTATTTTTATTTTTTTTTTTTATTTTCGTTTATTTGGGAAATCAACAGCAGTTTTACAATAGGTGTGATTATGTATAGGTTGTACAATAGAAGCCAATTAAAGATTTCCACTGCTTAATCAATCAGATTATGTTGTGCCTTGCTACCTTACTGTAGGTCACGAGTCAGTAAGCCTGGAGGCGCTATACATAGGAGGACAGGGGTAGCCGCGCGTCGGCGCACACGCGCCAGCGCGTCAGTCTAGCGCCGGCGACCGATCTTAGTCTCCGTCCGCCGCTCAGGCGGAGCGAACGTGCGCGTCTGTCACAAAATGCCTCATTGTGCAGTGCTTTGGTGCAAAAAGTCGTCGAAAAATTCAAACTTGAACACAGATGGAGTCACCTTTCACGAGTAAGTACTTTCATTCAATTTGATAGCATTTTTCGCTTGAATTTCAGTAACAAACATCGGCGTAAATATGTATGGAGAGCTCTTTTCTGCTTACCCACCATAGGTCGACTATCGTGTTGGATGCAGTTAGCTCTTGTAATTATTTTTGTTTATTGATAAATATGTATGTTAAATGTATACAGATATTTCATGCATTCTGCCTTATTGCCAAAGGACATTTCTTCTAGTCAACCTCAGCAGGTTTCCTCGTTCAATATTCGTTTATCGCGCTTTTTTCATTCAACCAGTACCTACCGGTTTTTACTTTTGAGCGACTCTAAAGGAATTAATTTCTTTAGGTCATGCGTCTACCGGGAATTAGTCTTGTTATGCTTAGCATTAACAAAATTAATTCATAATGAATACCCCGTTAGCATTTAGCACTGCTAAGCGCCCTGATGAATAAAAATTAATGCTAAGTGCTAAGCAATAATCACATTTAATTTTAGTTAGCATTGCTGTTTCGTTCGTAAAACTTTGTTGGTTCGTTTGTTTTGGAACGCACAAAGCAATGAAGTATGTGCTATTTATCTGTGGTACTGCTAAATGCTAAATGCTATATAGCGCCTGCGCTCCGCTGCTAGCTAGCTAGCTAGCATCTAAATGCGAAATGCGATGCGATCATGCGAGTGAGGGGTCGGAATTATCATCTGTCACGTGATCATTAGTTTTGGTCATATCTACAGAACCACTGGACTTAGACCCATCGTGTTGGTACTCAAACTGAACGTCTCGGTGAGATCTACCCATCTGTCACGTGATAATTTGTTTTGGTCATATCTCGAGAACCACTGAACTTAGACCCATCGTGTTGGTACTCAAACTGAACGTCTCGATGAGATCTACCCATCTATCACGTGATAATTTGTTTTGGTCATATCTCGAGAACCAATGGACTTAGACCCATCGTGTTGGTACTCAATCTGAACGTCTCGATGAGATCTATCCATCTGTCACATTAACTTTTGTTTTGGTCATAACTCGAGAACCACTGGTGCTAGACCCATTGTGTTGGTACTCAAACTTCAGGTCTCGGTGAGATCTATCCATCTGTCACATGAACTTTTGTTTTGGTCATAACTCGAGAACCACTGGTGCTAGACCCATCGTGTTGGTACTCAAACTTTAGGTCTCGGTGAGATCTATCCATCTGTCACATGAACTTTTGTTTTGGTCATAACTCGAGAACCACTGGTGCTAGACCCATCGTGTTGGTACTCAAACTTCAGATCTCGGTGAGATCTATCCATCTGTCACATGAACTTTTGTTTTGGTCATAACTCGAGAACCACTGGTGCTAGACCCATCGTGTTGGTACTCAAACTTCAGGCCTCGGTGAGATCTATCCATCTGTCACATGAACTTTTGTTTTGGTTTATTCACACGCTTGAGTGAATTCGCACTTCATATACACGGTGTTGCAGTTGCCCCCGTAATATTTCTAACTGACATAAGGGGGTTATTCTATATGTGAAACTAAACAACTTATGTAGCGAAAACATTTTTTTTAACAAAAATTTTTTTTTTTCCGTAAATATTTTAAATGCCTATTCTCAAAATGTATGGAGAAAAAAAATTTTTTTTCTTCAAATTAAAAAGTCGTACAACAAAAGTTGTGGTTATTTCACGTAAAGAATCACCCCCTTTCGGGTTTTACGGTTGGGGTTGCAACACCGTGTATAAGACATTCATTGTGTGTGTTCATTCCATCATGAACTGTCGAGCGATATTTTTCGCATTCGCATTTAGCATTTAACGTTAGCATGTTAATGGCGTAAGATTCGCAAGCTGCATGGCTGGTTAGTTTGTTAAAAAAGGCAAAGCCTGGAAAACCTCATTTTACCGTAAAAAAATTAAATATCCAGGTGGGTATGGCTGGTTAGTTTGTTAAAAAAGGCAAAGCCTGGAAAACCTCATTTTACCGTAAAAAAATTAAATATCGAGGTGGGTACTCATAAATTTTTTATGGTAGGGTAGATTTTCGCGAATTTTTCGCGAAGTCATATTGCAATATAATTTGTCATATCGTTGGCTAAGTAATTAGCAAATAGTTGTTAATAATATAATTATATTTTTTTTGGTTACAAAACTTTTCGACTTTCTAACATTATTTTTTTAATTTTGGAAAATTCCAATAACAAATACTCCAATAAGATAATACCAATGTACGAGGTCTTACATATCATTGTTTTGGAAATTTTATGTAGATTTATAATAAAGTATCCGAGGTATCTCAGAACTTAGAACTATTATCGTGTTTATGCGAAAATCTGCAAATTCGCAAAATTGTGAAAGGGGCGTTGCCTTTGTTCATTTAAGAGAAAGTTATATTATTCCCTTGATGTAAAGAAGGGTTAAATATTGTTAAATCCGTTTCATCTTTTCATCGCGAATCGACACAATGAGCGACTTATTGTATGAATCCCGTTCAAACGTATGGAAGACTGGCGTCACTTGGCTACCTACTCGCTCGGCCAATCACGGCGTTCCATGCGCCGCTCCCGCCTCAGACTTCACACCCCTTTGGCGGCTACCTCGGTTCTCATACAAACGATGCCGTATTTCGTATCCAGGCTTACTGACTCGTGCTGTAGGTAGATAGCTAATAAGTAACTCTGTGCACGTGTGAGGGTGTGTGTGTGTGTGTGTGTGTGTGTGTGTGTGTGAGGGTGTGCGTGTGTGAGAGGGTGTGTGTGTTAAGTATGTTCTGTTTTGTAAGGGTGTATAGTGATGTCGGAAGGGTGTGAAAGCTATGGTATTTATTTATTTATTTCATCGCCTAAGTTATTATGTCGAATGTCTATCAATTTTTGTTTTATATCCTTTTTAAACGTATTTTTTGTGCCTACAAAGGGGTCAGTATCGCTAAACCTATTATTATATGTGTGGACTAATCGTGTTAGAACAGAATTTTGAGCATAGTTAGTTCGATGCAGTGGAGTGTGAAACAGGTGTGTATGCCTTGTGCGGCGAATTGGTACATTGTACCCGATCTCCGAGGTGAGCTCCGGACAGTCTACTCGGCTGTTCAGCAGATCGAACAGGAACGCCATGTCCAGTAGGTTTCTTCTTTCTTCAAGCGTGAGGATGTTGTGGTAAGTGCAGCTGTCTATGTAAGTACTAAATTTAAGTTTTGATTTAAAATTTATATATTTCAAGAATTTCTGTTGCAGACGCTCAATCCTATATTTATGTGTTATGTACTGCGGTGACCATATACTAGCTCCATATTCCAGAATACTACGGACGTATGCGTAGTATATTATTTTAAGACATTCAATATTACTAAAAGATTTACCTATTCTCATTATAAATCCTAGATTTTTATATGCCTTATTTGTTATTACATCTAGATTGTCAGTGAACAAGAGCTTGTTATCTAATATAACACCTAGGTCCCGAACGGAATTAACTCTTTTGATAGCAATATTATTCATTGTATAATTAAATTTTATTGGTTTCGAACTGCGGGTGAAAGAGATTTGTAAGCACTTGCTGGCATTATAAATATACACATACAAATGCAAAATATGCATATGTATGTGTATATTCTTAAATGAACACAAATTCATTAAAATTAAGTACAATAAGGTGAGCTCAATGCCGTGAGGCATTCTATTCTAAATCAGCTTTGTGCTGTGGAAGGAGTACACGAGTACAGTTGGTACCATTTAATTAATTAAATAGTACCTACGTACGTACATATTGTATAAGTACTACGGGACCATGTTACTAAGTTTGTGTCGTCTGTTCATCCGTCCGTCTGTCTGTCTGTCCTATATTTAAAGGGCTTTAATTTTTTAACCATAATAGGTAGATGTTTAAATTCTTACAAAATATCCTTCCTTACCTATAATAAAATCCAACGTCTGCTTTCTGTCTGAGTGTATGTATGTATGTCTGTCTGTCCGCTTATAACTCGAGAACCACTGAACCGATTTTAATTAAAAAAAATTCTACGGATAGCTTGATTCTTCCCATCAACTTTACTTACTATCACGCTAAATGGCTTATGAGGTTAGCAGTGAAGTGAAATATGAGAGCGGGTGGAGCCGCGGGCACAGCTAGTGTCTTAATATAGCTTATATCCAAACAAATAATAAAACAAAGAAAAAGTAAAAAAACAAAGGGGGGGGGGGGGGGTCCACATAAAAGAAACGTGTTTTTTCTTCATAGTTTTTTTGTTTGTTCTTGCTCAATCGTAAAAAAGGTAATACGTACAAGCGTCAAACTTGATGTGATTATAGTGCAAACTCTAAAGTCTAAAGCAAAACAACAAGTAATAAAAACCGGCCAATTACGTGATGGCACTGAACCCTCGTTACGTGAGTCCGACTCGCACTTGCCGCTTTTTATTATTACTCAACTTCATTTTACTAACAGTAGTGTTGGTAGGACCTTCCTTACTACAATGAACCAATATGTCAGCTAAAGGGTTGTATTGACAAGAAATCTTTAAATGTTGATTGATCGATCACTTTAAAAAAGTGACGAAGAATAACCCTTGCTAACCGCCATACTGTCCGACGACCCCACCGCCAATCAACTGAGGTTCAAATGGGGTGAGCGGCTTACGAGTTAAGATTTCTTATTTACTGATGGGAATATGTGTTTTGTCATCAACGGAATATAGAGAGTGATTTTATACTACATGCCCGCGGCTCCGCCCGCTCTCATATTTGACTTCTCTGCTAACCTCATAAGCCATTTAGCGTGATAGTAAGTAGGCTATAGTTGATGGGAAGAATCAAGCTATCCGTAGAATTTATTTTTATTAAAATCGGTTCAGTGGTTCTCGAGTTATAAGCGGACATACAGACATACATACAGACAGCAGATTTTTTTTTTTTATTTAATACCTAGTCTAATACTACTCGTACTATAGTCTAGTATAATTAGCAATCCAAAGGGAAGTCCCCGGTATAGCACCTTCTTAGGTGATATTGGCTGATCGGAACATGTGTTCTGGCCCCTCTGACTCAGCCACTCATAGCGGATTACATAAAAAAAAATTTCTTACAAAGTTTTCCTTATCTAAAGCGATTTATCTTACAAGATTATGAACTTTGACCTTTAACGGACACGTAGGTACACACATACATTGATTTTATATATATCCCTCGAGAGGCACTACCGATATTAATAACGTTGGTATATGAGAAAAGAAAAAAAAAGATGCTGAAAAGGTATTTCTCAGTGAAAAGAAAAATATGAGACGATTCATAAAAGATGCTGTAGGTAGGTAGACGACTATTCATTACTTTCATAAAAATCTTACGAAGAACGCAACACATCTATACACGTTCCGTACAAATAGAATAGGCATGTACATAGAATAGAAATGTTTGTTACAAATACAACTATTATTTATTCAGAGTGTAGTCTGCCCAATCCTTCCTTTCCTTATTCCTTCCTTACCTATGATAAAATCCAACGTCTGCTTTCTGTCTGTCTGAGTGTCTGTCTGTCCGCTTATAACTCGAGAACCACTGAACCGATTTTAATAAAACAAAATTCTGCGGATAGCTTGATTCTTCCCATCAACTATAGGCTACTTACTATCACGCTAAATGGCTTATGAGGTTAGCAGTGAAGTGAAATATGAGAGCGGGCGGAGCCGCGGGCACAGCTTGTATAATATATAAACTATTGAAATTATTAATTAAAACTAACCTAAAACAAAACTTACCTATCTAACAAAATAAAACTAAACATGAACCTATAAATAAAAAATTTCCTCTAGTTCTGCCGAGGCCGACATAGTACCTAGGATGCTTATAGCGTTCCCTCTTTGAAAGCCTTGGCAACTTAGATTAATCATACATACATACATACATACATACATAACTAAGGCTAAGGCTAAGACTTAAAATGAAATTTAATTGTTTTTTTTTAATCTATGTAAACTGTTGACAGGTTAAGAATTAGTATGTAATTGAATTTTTTGATATTATATGTATGTACACTTTTTTTTTTTTTTTTTTTATGGAAACTGACACGGTTGGCTACATCACCTACAACATCCGCGATGTCAGCCCATAACACCGGGTGAACTTGGTGCCACGTCAGTGTATCCCTTCGGTCGTGCCGGCTACACTGAACTGGACGGAAAACACAAACTATTTACATAGCCGTTTCGACCGACGTTTCATTCAGTGCGGTGGTACCAACCCGGGTGGGTTAAACCCCACCACCTAGTAATATAAGAAGGGAGTCATATCCCTTAGTCGCCTTTTACGACATACACGGGAAGAGATGCAGTGGGGCTATTCTTTTAAAGTACCGGCCCCACACGGTACAAACACTGTTAGGTACATATATCGCTGTATTGAAGAATCTAAAGGGGGAACACCGAATGGCCATGTATCTTAGAGCATGTCATAGCAGTAGTTGTAAATGTAAATTCTGTAGTGTTTTCTAATAAAGTAAATAAAGTAAATAAATAAATAACACACGATGTATCCCGACAATCAGGGTAAGCAGAGTAATCGGTATTGTGCTGCAAGAAATCTGGTAAATTGCAACACAACATCGACCACCACGTTTAGCAAGTATTCAGACAAGATAACTATCAAACAGCAAGTAAGGTACGAAGACCCACCTGCTGCATGACTCGGTGGAAGGACCGTGCCAAGGTGAGAGGTGGCGAGCCTGTCGCCCTTTAGCATGGCATCTCGTCCTTATCCTTTAGTCGCCTTTTACGACATGCACGGGGAGAGACGCAATGGGGCTATTCTTTATAAGTCTATGTATATGATACTAAAATAAAATTGATGCTTTTTAGAAATATTTTCTGTATATGTATGTATGTATGTTCCACCATAGCTCTTAAACAGATCGTTCGAATTAGATGAAACTTAGTGCAAGTATATTTAATTTTACGGGACACAGGATAGGCTAAATAAAATTCAGTTCTGGTTACGCTAAAATGTGGCTCTCATACAAACCGAATTGTTCCCCGCGCCGAAATAAAGGTACGGTAGCGGGCTGACTTACTTTCTTCTTTTTGAATACGAATTTCACGCGAGCGAAGCCGCGGGCAAAAGCTAGCATATAAATATACCTACTTACGTTCCAAATTCCAATTCTAATGTAACTTTGTGATTTTATTTACAAATAAGCGGAGTTTTATTGTATTGTATTGGATACTCGAACAAGTGAAAATGGATTGATTGAAAACGCGCAATGAATGTGTTTACTTTGATGTCTATATGTGGTTTAGTTTTTTTATTTCCTCGAAACTCGAAAACAGCTGAAGGATAACCACCTATTTGGCACGGTCCTTCCACTAGGTAGGTTACTTTAATACTTGCTGCTTGACAGCTATCTCGTTTTAATATTTTGCTAATCGTCGTAATTTTGGTAAATCAAAATTCTCATATGAAAAGATTTTTTTTTTCACGTCACACTATATGGCTTTCAACTATCGATAGTGCAGATATAAGAAAACTTGTACCGATCGAATTTCATACAAAAATATAAAGCGTTTATTTCCAAATTATATCGCGAAGACATAATTTATCCAACTCTATACAGACCACCTACGCAAAGGAATTTGATCGCAGTGAGATGCGTGACCCACACAAAGAAAACCTTACAACTCAATATAGACCACATCAACCCAAACAAAATCGTATTTTGGCGTCATGGAGTCTATTAAAACCGGGCCATGAATGAAAGTCGAATAAGGACTCATTGAAAAGTAGAATTTATGGCCACCGTTGTTCTTGTGGTCAAAAACGGTCAAGTTTTGGATAATTTTAAAAATACATTCCTTTGTGCTTCGCTGACGATCTCGGACCACACAAGCTCATGCAACATTTGGTAGATGTATGTATGTATATATTCTTTATTGAACACCAATTAATACAAATTAGGCACAACAGGCGAGCTTAATGCCGCGAGGCATTGTATTCAACTAACTAACCTTTGGGATGTGGGAGAAGTACATGCAGGCGAACAAGAATAGTTTGTGGCAATGTGTTAGACTGTAAAGAAATATGTCATCATCATCATCATCATCATCAGCCTGTATCGGTCCACTGCTGGACATAGGCCTCTCCCAAGGCACGCCACCACACGCGGTCTTCCGCTCTTCTCATCCATCCACTCCCGGCTACCTTTCTTTTCTTAGGTCATCTGTCCACCTAGCCGGGGGGAATGTGTATGTATGATAAACTACAAACGAATACTACATAAAAACTTTAATACCCAGATATTATGTATATAATTATAGTGTGATGAAATAAGATGTGATGTGTTTGTGATGAGAGGTTGCTGGATAGTTTTACCATGATGAAAGGGAAAGTTTGTAATTTTTTTTGTTTTCAAAATCGAGTGTCTTATAGACTAGTGTCGAAATAACATATTTTTCCACGAGACTAATATTAAATATACCCAGCGGTGGTGTGTAATATTATTACTATATTTCTTAATATAATCTAATCAATATAAGATCAATTTTAAAACTAACTACAAAATGTGTCTTAAAAACGTGGGTTTAATTAATCAGTAAAGTGTCTGCAAACTAAACAAATAATAAATAATAGCATAATCAATTAAAATAAATTAAATGTACTTGAACTAGACTACTGGAGAAAAAATGGAGAGGCTTATTTCCAGCAGTGGACGCCGATAGACTAATATATTTAAAAAATATGTTCCTTGAAAGTTTAATAAAAAATACATCAAAATACGTCTTGGTATTTTCGACCTCACCCTCTTCGCGTAGGTACTAGCACTATTTCATACAACAATGGTGAACGGTTTCGGATTTACGCGAGCTCGTGACAAGCGCGACAATCCGTTGCGAACATCGCACCGTGACGAATACCATGAACTTCATCCGGACCACAGTTTCTATACCCGCACGGAGACAAGAAATTGAAAGTCGTCGTCTATTGAGAAACCACATAGCATGGAATACCGCGCGCCGCGCCTCCTATAGAGACGCCCTGAGCGCGATTTCCCTACAACGCCGTTGAAGCCTGTGGGCGTGGCCTATGACTTACATATGTGTGTTGTGTGTGTGCATTTGTTTTGTGCGTGTGCCTAACTTGCTCCTCTTTGTGTGTAGTGTCGATACTAACACACACCCATATACGATACACACATACACATACGAAGCGCTAGCAGCTCTGCGTAAGATTATTGGGTTTCAAATATTATCGCTTAGGGCGTCTCTAGGAGGGGGCGCGCGCGGTATTCCATGCTCTGTGTGAGAAACTCTAGCGGGCGGGAGACGGCGCGGCACGACCGGCGCGGGCGGCGCGTCAAAATGTCTGTAAGTACGACTGCAGCGACGACACTGCCTGCGCCGCGCGGCAAACAATTCGTAAGGACAGTAGGGTCCTGAATGCTGTAGTTAAGCGTAGCATCGTAATCAAAAGCTTTTACAAAAGAAACCTACCCTGGGCAGATCGCTTTTTGTGGACACCTGCCGAACATGGAATCAACACGCGTCTAAACAAGTTCAATTTATTTCATTTTCGCTCCGCGCACTCGCACTCGAACCCGTTTGTCTCCTCTCAGTATTGTCCGATTCTAATGATTTTTACTTCAAACGATAGCGATGAGCACTTTTCTCTTTATGACTTCGACTTTTTCGACTTTAATCACGTCATAGTCTCGAATTAAATTTGAACGTTCACAGCTCAAACAATTTATGATCTGAAATGAACTACAAATATTTTGATAGTCCATTTCAATACCTATAAGATGGTATTTTTGTTATTTCAACATGTGTTACAATTTCTGAGATTTTGCAACTTTTCAAAACGATCTCTGCCGAATTAAAAAACAAAATTCGAAACCTTGATGACACCTCACATCTTAAACTATAAAGAATATTTTAATTTTACACATTACTAAATACATTACTCACAAAATTCATCTTCTGTAGTATGGTATTTCAAACATACTCCTAGCTATTATACAGGGTGTTTCAGGATAGGGTTTCGTAACTTCAGAGTTCGAAAGGGGTCCATATTTGAAGAGGAAAAGCTCTGAAACTTTTTCTCAGATTCGGTCATTTTAAAGTACTTTTTGGTGAAATTCGTTTCATGGAGCTTTGGTGGACGGTTAACGTCAACTTTTATTAAATAAAAATAAACTACTAACTTACATGCTTAACTAGTAGAAGTGTACAGCATGTAGGTAAATTCCAAACACTTAAATTTTAATGACATCAAAAGAAAAAGGCGACTGGACTAGGTCATTGCACTCCCTAGATCTAGACGGCACTGTTGCGAAATCTCACTGCCCATCGAGTTTTTATTACAATTTTAAATTTTTGTATGAAAAAAAAATACTGAATTTCGATTTAAGTGATAAGGATTTTTTTCTTCTACTTTACTTTCTATTCCTGAAGTTTCTCAAGCCTATCCTGAAACACCTGTATATTCCGAGAGATAGCACTTCTCCCGCATTACTATTTTCGCGTTACGGTCAAATTCAATGTCAAATAGGTGCGGGCAAGACATGTCATAATTTGATTCCATGTCAAAACCGCCAAGTGTTTTTTTTTATGTTTGCCGCCGCCGCCGCTAGGCCATCCGTTCGCCGACAGCCACACCTGCGAGCTTCTTCTTCCTCAACAGCCTCTCCGTGCGGGTATGAGATGCGACCACAATATTATGAGCTCCGAAGATTACAAAACGACTCAATGACATTGAGAACTTTGTCGTTGTGTGCGGATTCTATTCACAATAAGTTATTTCTTTATTTAGATTATATTTATTATACCTATTTATTGAAACATACAGTTTGACATAATTAATAAATAACTTTAGAATTATTATGGAAATTTATACAGGGTGTCCCAGAAACCGACGATAATCCTTTAACAGGAGATAGGGCTGCTAATTACCTCTCAGAATATCTAATTTTAGGTTTAGTAAAAATGGCTTAGTTTTTGAGATATTGTCATTTTTGTAAAAATCCAAAATTTTCTCCCTCAGCTCATTTTTTTAAATGCCACAAGTACAAATGTAAGATTTTTTTAAATTTAGTTTTTGTCAAATATTCCTAAAAAGTAAGGCTTTCACACGGTATAATTTATTTTTTCATGTTGAATTCTGTTTAGCGGAAAAACGAATTAAGAGCCACATGTTAAAATTTTTTCAGCCTCATCCCTTGAGTTTGGCCCTTCGCGGTGAAAAAAAAAATTACTACACTAAAGTGGCATTATGCAACAAAAATACGCCCATCTAATGTAGTTTTTAAAATGGTACATCACTTACCGATTTCCCCAATAATTTATGAGATATTGTTATTTAACTGCAAAAAGACCTCGGAATTTGATAACTGTTCTACCAACTACGAATTGGTATAAAATAAACACTTGAAGTAATTGGTCTTTATTAACCTGTTAAAGTAGATGTTCAAATAGTTTACAACCTGCACAAATGCTAGCTCGACATCTTCTCACAAATGCCCGGTTGATGCGTCGAGCAAGTACTCGATGCAAGTGCAGATACGTCCACCTATGCTATGTAAATAGTTTGTTTTCCGTCCACTTGACTATAGTCGGCACGACCGAAGGGAAGCACTGACGTGGCACCAAGTTCACCCGGTGTTATGGGCTGACATCACGGATGTTGTACGTGATGTAGCCAACCATGTCAGTTTACATTAAAAAAAAACCTGAGCTACTGCCGTAATTCTTTCTTTGAGCTCTATGAAGTTTTCCACCGGTTTCCCGTAAACTTTTTCTTTTAAATAGCCTCAATAATAAAAGTCTAACGGATTTAAATCTGGTGACCTAGACGTCCGATCCATCTGTATCGGGGATATGCTTGGTCTAAAAAATTACGCACTTCTCTAGCGTAATGGGCCAGCCCATTACGCTAGATAAGTGCGTAATTTTTGCGCAGCCATCATTTTGCAACTACCTCCGTATGGCCAATGGTACATCTTCTAAAAGGCTCTGAAGCTCCTGTTGTAGAAACTCAAGATAATTCGCCCGTTTAAAGTTTCTACAATTCAACGGACGTCTTGTGGCCTCCTAGCCACTTGCATCCCCACAGATAGACCGGACGTCTAGATCACCGGATTTAAATCCGTTAGATTTTTATTATTTGGGCTATTTAAAAGAAAAAGTTTACTGGAAACCGGTGGAAAACTTGATAGAGCTCAAAGAAAGAATTACGGCAGTAGCTCAGGTTTTTTTTTTTTAATGTAAACTGACATGGTTGGCTACATCACCTACAACCCGTGATGTCAGCCCATAACACCAGGTGAACTTGGTGCCACGTCAGTGCTTCCCTTCGGTCGTGCCGGCTACACTCAACTGGACGGAAAACACAAACTACATAGAATAGGTGGACGTATCTGCACTTGCATCGAGTACTTGCTCGACGCATCAACCGGGCATTTGTGAGAAGATGTCGAGCTAGCATTTGTGCAGGTGTTAAACAATTTGAACATCTACTTTAACAAGTTAATAGATACCAATTTACTTCAAGTGTTTATTTTATTCCAATTCGTACTTGGTAGAACAGTTATCAAATTCCGAGGTCCTTTTGCAGTTAAATAACAATATCTCATAAATTGTTGCGCAAATCGGTAAGTGATGTACCATTTTAAAAACTACATTAGATGAGCGTATTTTTGTTGCATAATGCCACTTTAGTGTAGTAATATTTTTTTTCACCGCGAAGGGCCAAACTCAAGGGATGAGGCTGAAATTTTTTTAACATTTGGCTCTTAAGTCGTTTTTCAGCTAAACAGGATTAAACATGAAAAAATTAATTATACCGTGTGAAAGCCTTACTTTTCAGAAATATTTGACAAAAACTAGATTTAAGAAAATCTTATATTTGTACTTGTGGCATTTAAAAAAATGAGCTGAGGGAGAAAATTTTGGATTTTTACATAAATGTCAATATCTCAAAAACTAAGCCATTTTTACTAAACCTAAAATTAGATATTCTGAGAGGTAATTAGCAGCCCCATCTCCTGTTAAAGGATTATCGTCGGTTTCTGGGACACCCTGTATACATACATACTTGTCCATTCAGAATTGGGTGGGTACTTAATATTTCATTGAGTCCTTAGGGTATTATACGGATACATACCATCACGCTGTGTTCCAACAAATCTGAGTAAGCGGAGTAATCGGTGTTGTGCGGCAAGAACTCGGTTAAATTACACCACAACACCGGCCACCACGTTTAGAAAAATATTAGAACAAGATAACTATGCAAGCCGCAAGTAAGGCACGAAGACAGAAAGTTACCTGGTACATGACTGTGGGAGGACCGCTTCAAGGGGATAGGTGGCTAGCCTGTAGCCCTTTAGCACGGCCTCTTGTCCTTATCCCCTAGTAGTATTTTACGATATGCTCGGGGATCAAGGAGGATACAGACAGTATGTATGCTCGGTGTCGGGGACAGATAAAGTGGGTCTAATTATTTTCAAGTACTTGGAATATTATATCTATACCTAAAGAAGGCTAGCCACCTCTCACCTTGGCACGGTCCTTCCACCGAGTCATGCAGCAGGTGGGTCTTCGTGCCTTGCTTGCTGCTTGATGGTTATCTTGTCCTAATACTTTGCTAAACGTGGTGATCGGTGTTGTGATGTAATTTACAGTCCTTACAGCACAACACCGATTACTCTGCTTACCCCGATTGTCGGGAATACATATGTATAATTTATAAATTACATTTCTTTGTAATAAACTTATACCATTATGGTTTTTGATTTGACTTGATATATTTAAGTATCAAAATTGACGATGGCACTATACACCAGATATAGGTAATTTAATAGGCAGTGTGGTCAAATTCTTCAGTATTCATGTTTATGCTGTAAATATTGATGCTCTTGTGAGCGGTAGTATGGGTTAATTATTTGTAAGTTACTATCATATAATACTAAAACCGTTGTCACGTGTGGGCCCGGTACTTAAAAAGAATAGCCCCACTGCATCTCTCCCCGTGCATGTCGTAAAAGTCGACTAAGGGATAAGGACAAGATGCCGTGCTAAAGGGCGACGGGCTCGCCACCTCTCACCTTGGCACGGTACTTCCACCGAGTCATGCAGCGGGTGGGTCTTCGTGCCTTACTTGCTGCTTGATCGATTGAATCTTGTTCGAATACTTTGCGAAACGTGGTGGTCGGTGTTGTGCTGTAATTTACCAGAATTCTTGCAGCACAACACCGATTACTCTGCTTACCCCGATTGTCGCGATTCAGCGTGTGTGATATCTATTTATGTACAAAACATTTGTCACTTGCGAAGTTTGTTTGTCAGTTCTTCGCATTAAATTTAGAATTGGCGGAATTCTCGACATGTCCAAGCGTAGGTTACCTACCTATGGATGAAATTATACAATAAACATTATACAAAATCCCCATATTTAAAAACACCCTACCAATTACTGTTACACAATGCCAACTTCTCAATCACGGTCATCTTTTATCAAACTAATCCACATTTTGATTGATTTCAGAAATTCGAATCCACCCCAGTACAATACAAGAATAGCACTCATTAAGTTGCCAATTCAAGAGATTTCCTGATTTGGAGCGTTTTTGCCCAAAATCCGCGTTCCGTGATCTATTTTTCTGAAGTGATCCATCAAAGAGCGGCTGATTTAAAAAAGTGATGGAGCGGCGCTGCGTCACTTTTTGACATATTTTGAAATTTCCGCGTAACTTTGGGAAGAACTATGGGCTTACAACATTTGGAATAAAACACTTGTTTCCCACACTTATCAATAACTCCACGTATTTTTTACCCGACTACGGCGAAGCCAAAAAAGGAAGGGTTATGAGTTTGGCGTGTATGTATGTATGTATGTATGTATGTATGTATGTGACTATCTATATTCCACTCTACAGCCTAAAGTACTGGACCGATTTGAATAATTCTTGTGCTATTGGATTCGTCTTATTCACGGGAGTGTCATAGGCTATATAACAATTTTCAAAATTCAAAATGGCGGACGCACGGCGTCAAAATGTCAAATTAGTTTTTCAAAATATATTGAGTGGGGTATCAAATTAAAGATAATTAAATTACGATTCCGAAAATATATACTTTGCTATCTATTAAACTTATGTGTACAGAGAAATAGAGCAAAATGTGTAGCGAATGTATGTATGAATCGCGATTATTCGCGATGAACCGTGGTCGCCCGCGCCCCGCGCCGCGCGCCCCCACCCACGCGCGACGACGACGCCAAGAAGCGACATGGTATTGTTGGTAATATACCTACATACTTACTCACTGATCTACCGCAAATTTTATATAGATATATAATATTATTATTAGATACAGTACCACCACAGTACTATGCTAAAATAAATTGGTATTAAATGTCCATCTAGGTACCTAGTGTAAGCATAATATGTAGTGTAGGTGTACCGTGTGGGGTCGGTACTTAAAAAGAATAGCCCCACTGCATCTCTCCCCGTCGCATGTCGTAAAAGTCGACTAAGGGATCGTCAGCCTCGGCAGCTTAATGGTGCGGTCAGTTATTGGATGGATGACCGCCGACCTTACTAGGTGGTAGGGTTTATCCCGGCCGGGTTGGTACCACCGCACTGAGCGAAACGTCGGTCGAAACGGCTATGTAAATAGTTCGTGTTTTCCGTCCAGTTCAGTGTAGCCGGCGCGAAATGAAGGGAAGCACTGACATGGCACCTAGTTCACCCGGTGTTATGGGCTGACATCACGGATGTTGTAGGTGATGTAGCCAACCGTGTCAAGTTTCCATAAAAAAAAAAGGTAGGTACATTAATTCAATATTTTCGGATGCAAGTTACCCTTCAGCTAAGCGGGATATTGTGGAAGAGAAGAACCGCCGATTGCGAAAAAGTATTCCCAATTTTCTGGGTGCAGTTTTAGCCCTAGACTCGATTAGTTGCCGGAACCCTACGTCTTTGGAAATGGCGGTGCCCAGGAGGTTCAGGTGCTTCCAGACAGGTATGACGCTGACTTAGAAACTGGCTTGGAAATCAAAAGGACCTTCAAATCGACCTTCGCAGATAATGCGCAGCACTGAGCCTTGCTAACGTTGAAGGCGTGGGCGTAGCATTCAGGGGGCAACATATCATTGTTATACATACGAGAGTACGGAACACGGGTTCTACACCAGTTACCCTTCAACTAGGCGGGATGTGGATGAGAAGAGGCGAAGACTTGTGTCTGAACTTGAGCAAACACTCGGCTCTATTTCCGAATGGGCCGTAGCAAGTTGTTCAAGTTAAATACCTCCAAGATACAAGTTTGCGCGTTCAGTGCGAAGAGAGCGGCGTTCACACCAGCTCCTTCCTACCAAGGCACGTCACTTAAATTTTGCGACCACCTCGGGGTCCTCTGAGTCGAATTTTCGCACGATCTAAACTTCCGGCGTGACATCGAGGGCAAGGCCGTATAAATCGCAGATTCGGTACTGCTCGCACCGCACCTATGGGATGGCTCAGTCAAATACCAGCTGGCGCCTCTGGACTCGATCCAGCGTCGAGCCGTGCGAATAGTAGGTGACTCCCAAATGTCCCGCGATCTAAAACCACTGCAACTCCGTAGGAATACATAGCTAAATCAGAGCCTGTTGAAATACAAACAGAGAGAAATATTTTCCCCCAAGTACAGTCTCGGGTCCTTCAACCTGGGCACCTGTCAGGCCGGCATGGCATTCGCAGCCTCCGCATGCTACCGAATGTCCATGGGCATCGCTAGACACCTTATGGGTGGCTCGGCGCCACATGTCGCGCTTACTATAAAAATAATATCAGTAGCTTTGGCCTCGCCTTAGTGGCTTACCTGCTTCGAGTGAGTACATTATTCAACTATGTACAACCTGAAACCTCCCTCGGTCTTCGGCCTTGAACTGATTGGTTTACTTACTGCCCGAATCCGCTTCACCCCAGCCAGATATATTTACTTACATAGACAAAGAAAATCGTGTACTTACACAGCTCAGTCTTCGGTCTTGCTCTGACTGACTTTTCATTTTACTTCAAGACTATACATCGTTCAACTATACATAATCCTTACCTATAATAAAATCCAACGTCTGCTTTCTGTATGTCTGAGTGTCTGTCTGTCCGCTTATAACTCGAGAACCACTGAACCGATTTTAATAAAACAAAATTCTACGGATAGCTTGATTCTTCCCATCAACTATAGGCTACTTACTATCACGCTAAATAGCTTATGAGGTTAGCAATGAAGTGAAATATGAGAGCGGGCGGAGCCGCGGGCACAGCTTGTTTGTATATATATGTAGGTACTCACTCATGCGCTATTTGCAGAAAACTTTAGTTTCAAACGAGGTTTCAAATAGAGATCACGACAAATAAACGGACGGATAGTATCAAGCCGGTACTTATATAAAAGAATAGCCCCACTGTATCTCTCCCCGTGTATGTCGTAAAAGGCGACTAAGGGATAAGACTTCCTTCTTATAATACTAGGTGGTAGGGTTTAACCCGCCCGTGTTGGTACCACCGCACCGCACTGAATGAAAGGTCGGTAGAAACGGCTATGTATTTAGTGTAGCCGGTACGACCGAGGGGAAGCACTGACGTGGCATCAAGTTCACCCGGTGTTATGTTATGGGCTGACATCACGGATGTTGTAGCCTGTAGGTGATGTGTCAGATTCCATAAAAAAAAATCAATATACGAGTTACATACAACATTTAAAGTATGCAAACAGTTTTTAAAAAAGCCTAAAATAAAAAAAATTAGTTATAAAAAACTAAAACCCGACTACGTAAAAGCTAATTATGAAAATCGTTTAAATAAAAAAAAATAGTTATAAAAAACTAAAACCCGTCTACGAAAAAGCAAATTATGAAAATAGTTTGACTAAAAAATAACAAAATAATGTTTTCCATATAATTTATCAGATACAGCATTTCTCTTTTTATATTGATTTTACCTTAGCACTAACTCTATAAATTTTGATAAATTTATTATTTTTAACGTTCTAAATATAGAGCCGTGGTCGGGCGTTCTTCGTTCAACAAGACAAGTGAGGCCCTCGTCGTGCATTATTAGAGCGCGGAACTTAGGACGGCCATCGCCATTGTGTCATACTGGCATCTTTTTGTAAGATCAGTCAGAGCCAATCTAAAATTATTATAAGTAGATACATAGGTACATACCGAACGTCAACGGCTATAATGCACAACGACGGCCTCACTTGTCTTGTTGAACGAAGAACGCCCGACCACGGCTCTATATTTAGAACGTTAAAAATAATAAATTTATCAAAATTTATAGAGTTAGTGCTAAGGTAAAATCAATATAAAAAGAGAAATGCTGTATCTGATAAATTATATGGAAAACATTATTTTGTTATTTTTTAGTCAAACTATTTTCATAATTTGCTTTTTCGTAGACGGGTTTTAGTTTTTTATAACTATTTTTTTTTATTTAAACGATTTTCATAATTAGCTTTTACGTAGTCGGGTTTTAGTTTTTTATAACTAATTTTTTTAGCTGTAATGTAACTTCTCTATCCGTCTATATGAATCAGTCCGTCTGAATGAAAGGTCGGTCGAAACGGCTATGTAAATAGTTTGTGTTTTCCGTCCAGTTCAGTGTAGCCGGCACGACCGTAGGGAAGCACTGACACGGCACCTAGATCACCCGGTGTTATGGGCTGACATCACGGATGTTGTAGGTGATGTAGCCAACCGTGTCAGTTTCCATATATAAAAAAATTTAATAAAAAGCGACCAAGTGCGAGTCGAGCTCGCGTGGAGAGGGTTCCGTACCATTGCATTTTCTGTGAGAGCTTTAGGACTTAGCATTTTCGTTTAGGTGTTAATTACATGTATTTGTATTTCTTACAACGAGTCCATTAACTCCCTCCTCTCCCTCCACTCCCTTCTTATATTACTAGGTAGGTGGTAGGGTTTATCCCGACCGGGTTGGTACCACCGCACTGAACGCATCGTCGGTTGAAACGGCTATGTAAATAATTCGTGTTTTCGGTCCAGTTCAGTGTAGTAGCCGACATGAAATGAAGGGAAGCACTGACATGGCACCTAGTTCACCCGGTGTTATGGGCTGACATCACAGATGTTGTAGGTGATATAGCCAACCGTGTCGGTTTTCACAAAAAAAAATGGCAAATGACATGGGAAGAGACATACAGTTTTAAATCGGTTACGAACAGTGAAGCAGCGCAATGATTCCATCAGAAAAACTAGAATACCTAGCATATTCGTAAAAGTATCATATTGATAATCGGGGTAAACAGTAAATAAATATAAACAGTAATCGTTGTTGTGCTGCAAGAGCTCGAGTTAATTACGTAATTCGACATGACATAATCATACAATAATAAACATTAAGAGGCTCTCGCTGAGTGGTTGGGTCAAGGGCCAGATCCAGAAGGCAGCCCTGCTCGACACGCACTGCACGCATCGTCCGGAGGTTTCTCTCTTTGGGACCCGACCATCGGTAGCCTGGGCTCGCCCTGCCGCCTCGCCGGTGGTGGAAACTCCGTTTGTTTTAATATTAATTTTAGGTTTTAATGTCAAAAAAAAAAAATGTCAATTTATATAAAAAGAAATGTGGAAATAAATAAATAACATTAAATAATACTGGATAGGTAAACAAATATTGCGAAAATATGCTGTTTTTTTTTATTTAATCCTATATACCCTTAGAAGCCTGAATAATATATTTCTCAGAAAAGCTCGTTTGCTCAGTAATGAGACCTTCTGGAAAGTTATCTGAAGGTCGCGGGTTCAAGTTCCCGCTTCAAGTTTATGAAATTTACTCGTGAATCTACATAAGGAGTTCAAATAAAAGAAATACTTCACACAAAAGGATAAAAATAGTATTGAATCAAAGGTCAAAATAGGCAAAAGGGCAAAATAAAATATACGAATTATTGGATATAGATTTCTTTCAAAGGAATATATCATTCATAGCGTTACGCCTGTTTCCCGGTGGGGTAGGCAGAGACAACGTACCTATCTCCAAGTGCCACCATCCTGACACACCTCTGCCGCCTCTTCCACTCTCATAATGTTCTTCATGCATGCTCGCCGGTTAGGGGTACTACGCACTTGACCCTTTTTGATCACAATCCCGATCTGATCCAGGTACGTGAGTCTAGGCCCTAGACTAGACGACTGGGGTGACCCTTCCCGACTCTCAGAGGAATATACATATAAATAAAATACATCAATACTCATTATAAATCTGTAAGGGATGGTTACTTTGTTTTATTATGAGTTATGAGATACTGCGTTTGTAGACTCTATGTATGATACTAAAACTAATTTGACGATTTTTAGAAATCTTTTCTGTGTGTATCTTCCTCCATAACTCTTAAACCGATGATCCGAATTCGATGAAACTTAGTACAAGCACATTAAGTTATACGAGACACAGGATAATATACTCGTAGTCGTAGTTCTGATTACGTTAAGATGTGGCTCTCATACAAACCGAATTGTTCCGCGCGCCGAAATAAAGGTACGGTAGCGAGCTTACTTTCTCCTTTTTATATACGAATTTCACGCGAGCGAATCCGCGGGCAAAAGCTATACATTATACAATTATCTGTACCGTGTGGGGCCGGTACTTTAAAAGAATAGCCCCACTGCATCTCTCCCCGTGTATGTCGTAAGAGGCGACTATGGGATATGACTCCCTTCCTATATTACTAGGTGGCAGGGTTTAACCCGCCCGGGTTGGTACCGCCGCACTGAATGAAAGGTCGGTCGAAACGGCTATGTAAATAGTTTGTGTTTTTCGTCCAGTTCAGTGTAGCCGGCACGACCGAAGGGAAGCACTGACGTGGCACCAAGTTCACCCGGTGTTATGGGCTGACATCACGGATGTTGTAGGTGATGTAGCCAACCGTGTCAGTTTCCATAAAAAAAAAGAAACAAAAAAAAATGTTTTGTAGCGCGGCGGTGCTACGCCGCTAACTGTCGGCCCTTACTAGCTGGTAGGAAATGCTGTAAACTGGACAAAATCTTTATCAGAATCTAGCTAGAAAAAGTTCAGTTCGCAACACCGCTACGAGCTGCGCGGGAATTACTAAGCGGCGGGTGGCCGAGTGGTTTGAGCATCGGCTTCTCATGCGGGAGGTCCGAGGTTCGAATCCGGCGTGTACCAATGAGTTTTTTCTGACGAAAAAATTTACGTGCATACCTACACCTGCTGCTTCACCGTTCGTAACCGGTGTAAAACTGTAGGTCCCTTCCCTTGCCCCTTACTAGGTGGTAGGCTCTAATTGTAGCCGACTGGGTTGGTACCACCGTACTGGATGTAAGATGGCCGCATAGCAACCTCGGTCGTGTTCTCCTCTAGTCCAGTATAGCCAACAATCTAGGGAAGTCTCCGGTATGGCACCTACCTTCTCGGAGGTGACATTGGCTGGTCAGAGCATGTGCTTTGGCCCCTCGGACTCAGCCACCCATACCGGATTATATAAAAAAAAAACTAAGCGGTCCCCCGACTCCTTTAAGTAAGTAAACGGAAATTATTTTTACGCTAGTGACAAACCACATGCGAATCGATTGAGTAGTTCTAGACTTTTCATTGACTTATTTGTTCATTGTAATACGCGGCTTTTTTTATCGTGTCGAAAAAACAAATGTTTATTCCACTTTTAGAAATTTGCAAAATGTACAGCTTAACAGTTCTCTTCCAGCCAACCTTTGGGTTATCATGAATAAGTGGAGTGGCAGAGAATAAATAAGAATGATGTAGATTTACAATTTCAACAAATTATACAAAATAAATAAAAATAAATAGATAAAAAAATATAAACACATATTAAGTAGGTACACGTATAAATTATACAGGAAAACTAACATTAAACTCTAATCCATTTATACCGAGTAATTTTAAGGTTTTTTCTTATGGAAACTGACACTGGTTGGCTAAATCACCTACAACATCCGTGATTTCAGCCCATAACACCTTGGTGAACTAGGTGCCATGCACAGAAATACTTCTCTGATCTGTGGTGCCATGTCAGTGCTTCCCTTCATTTCATGTCCGCTACACTGAACTTTTTCGTTTCGCCGACATTTCTTTCAGTGCGGTGGTCCCAACCTGTGCGGGATAAACCCTACCACCTAGTAAGTTAAGAAAGGAAGGGACCTACAGTTTTTCGTGGAATCTGAACCACGGACAGCCTGCAACGGTCGAGCGGCCACCAAGTACTGACCGCGCTCAGGATCAACAGTCGACCGACCGCACCACTAAGCTACCGAGGCTGACGGTGGTACTAATCCGGGCGGGTCAAGGTTTCAGAAAGTGTTTTGTGTATTTTAATATCGACCATTACATTAATTTACGGGTAACAGCGATATTTCAGTAAAATTACAGCTACTGCTTAATTATACCTACTTAGTCAGTAACTCGAGAACCACTGAACCGATTTTAATAAAACAAAATTCTACGGATAGCTTGATTCTTCCCATCAACTATAGACTACTTACTATCACGCTAAATAGCTTATGAGGTTAGCAGAGAAGTCAAATATGAGAGCGGGCGGAGCCGCGGGCACAGCTTGTAGTATTATAATATCGCACTTTGAAAAAGCATTACCTCTGCATTTCACTCCCAAATCTCAACGGTTTCAATCACAGTGGGGTCTCAATCATCCTTCAATCAATTCAATATTCAATTTATTCTATAAAATGTCTTTGATTGCCGATCCATCACCCACACCCTCGGGCTAAGAAGGCGCGTCTTAAGAAGTTTTGCTTTAAAGATCAAATTGTATGTTCCTTTGGCCCTTCAGCGACTTTGTGCCGTTATAGAATGGGGTGATAGATTAGTCAGATGTTCGATATCAACACTAATAATAAATCTGTAAGGTATGGTCGTGGAGTAAGTTATACTTTGTTTTATAGAGATACTGCGTTTGTAGACTCTATGTATGATACTAAAACTAAAATTGACGATTTTTAGAAATATTTTCTGTGTGTATGTATGTTCCGCCATAACTCTTAAACCGATCATCCGAATTCGATGTGCATGCAAATTTAACTATACGTGACACAGGATAGGCTCTCATACAAACCGAATTGCTCCGCGCGCCGAAAGAAAGGTACGGTAGCGGGCTTACTTACTTTCTTCTTTTTAAATACGAATTTCACGCGAGCGAAGCCGCGGGGAAAAGCTAGTATATGCCGGCTTATACCGGGTGTATAGAGGTGTACACAGTGGAGTGGGATTTTCAAAGTGGCAATTCCCCAGTTCATTTGAAATCGTTGTTGAGTTGAAGGCGGTCGGTTATTTTTGCTTGCTTTAGCACCACCGCCTTCAACTTTAGGGTTCGATTTTAATTTTTTTATTTCATACATTTTTGAAGGCGGTTTTTATATTTTCTTAAATAGTTTTTTATTTCACAGTTTTTTTAGTAATTTTATTTGCTATTAATGTACTCGGCGGAATTCCGCCTCGCTTTCCAATCCGATCTTGACCAAAAAAAATGGGACCACCTTGGAGCTAGACTGAACCGAACACAAAAAGAATCATCGAAATCGGTTCACAATTGGGGAAGATATTGCTGAACATACATAAAAACAAATACATACAGCCGAACATAGAACCTCCTCCTTTTTTGAAGTCGGTTAAAAATTAAATAAGTGGCAATAAAAAATTGCTATAAATCGCGCTGTATGCCGACATTCGGAGTAAGCAGAGTAATCGGCGCTGTGATGCAAGAACTAGAGTACCTACCGACCACAGAGCCGATCAAGACGCGACCGGGCTTATGATAACAGCACAGCAGCCTCAGCTGTGTTCTCCTCTAGTCCAGTACAGCCAGCAATCCAAAGGTTAGGTCTCAAGCTTGGTCTCAAGTATCGCACGTTCTCGACGATGCTATTATTGGCTGGTCGGAGCAAGCGCGCTGGCTCGACTAACACAGCCACCCATAACGGGTTACATAAAAAAACAGACAAGTGCGAGTCGGACTCGCGCACCGAGGTTTCCGCAAGACAAAAAAAAACGTTTAAAAACACATTTCTTGTATGGGGGGGTATCCCCTTAATTTTTCACTTGCTTTTTTATGGAAACTGACATGGTTGGCTACATCACCTACAACGTCCGTGATGTCAGCCCATAACACCGGGCGAACTAGGTGCCATGTCAGTGCTTCCCCCTTTGATCGTGCCGGCTACACTGAACTGGTCGGAAAACATAAACTATTTACATAGCCGTTTAGACCGACGTTTCATTCAGTGCGGTGGTACCAACCAACCCGGGCGGGTTAAACCCTACCACCAAGTAAGATTAGGAGGGAAGGGACCTACAGTTTTACGAGGAATCTGAACCTCGGTCACCCTCCAACGGTCAGCGGTCACCCATCCAAGTACTGACCGCACCCAGCGTTGCTTAACATTCAATAGCGACAGTTAACTGTGTGCACCACTTAGCTATCGAGGCTGACCGACTTATCAACCTAACCTAACCTACTTATATGTCAAGAAAATAGCTGACTCTACAATAGAAAAATATTCTGAAATCTTTATTCCTGGAATAATAGCATAATAGAGCCACTGTTTTTGCTTTTACTTCTACAGAACAACAAACATATTTTTTTCATAAATCGACTTCTCCCATTTGAGAGGTTTTACATTATAATATAAAAAGATTGAGTACAATATAACTCCGTCATTTTGAAACATTTTAATTAATCGTTTCTACGTTTTATAAGTTAGGGTCTATGCGCAAAAAAAAATTTGTTTTTTATTCATTCTAACTTACTATCAATTTATCAAAGTACCTACGTACTCTTATATTATATAGACATATACATAAGCATGGAAGTGTGGATACAGTTAAGCATGACAATGGGAAACCGAAAAATCCGCCGCAACTACAAAAACCATTAAAACAAACAAACGCTTGCAGCTGCACTTCACTTCGTACCATCCCCTCCCAGCCCACGGACCATTCATCCGGCACTGATCTACAGCCCAGAGACAGCCCCCGTGATGTCAAATGGTTACCGCCGCTGTCCCTACCCGCCCCTAACCGAAACACAAAGGGGGGACACAAAAATAATCATAAATAAAAAGGACAACCCCGATTTCTGACACATTGTACACTAACAATCACAAAACGACGCATCTAGTAACCGTAACTTATCAAAAATACACCATAACCTCGAAGCGTAGAGTTCAAAATGGCGATTAACAAGATGGCGGATAGATTAATAGGTTATTTGAGATTTTGAAGTGCGCTGCAATTGAATCGGATTTCTTCTCTTTCTATGTACAATGCAGTCGGGATCCCCTCTTATGAAATGCTTTTATTAAATTTGTGCTGTTGAGAAATATATAACTTTACGACATGGGCGAGGGGATCAGTCGATAGCTAAGCATCGGTGTGACGAGACGAGACAAGTGCCGCGAAAACATGTTGTCCGTAGACCAATCTTACTCGAGACTCTTCAGGCCTTGGGACGTTAGTTGTGAGAGTGCAAAGACTTTTGATACTCACCAAACCAGCTTGTCCTCCCTTACGAGAATGGAGGGAGACTTGAAACCCAAGAAGACGCCGATAGATTCGAAGAGGGAAAACCGACTCCGGAAAATTCGAGGACACTACAGGAAATCTCGCCACAACATTGATCAAGACTCTACCATATCCACGACCACTGCGGAAGACTCTTCTGCAATTCAGGCTGTATCCACGGAGTCACCCGTCGCCAGCCTGACTGAATGCTGCGACCGTCTTCTTCAAGAGCCATCTTCAAAACCAGCGAAGAAACCGAAGGTACCGTCCTCAAAACCAGGTACCGTCCCAAAAGAAAGAAATTCTGCTCTTGAAGATGCGTCTAGAAATCTCTATACAGTTCCTCCGCCGATGCAGCTGGCTCCACCGGATCTTTTGCAATTTCCTCACGAAATGTATCCCGGATTCATGCCTGAACTGCTACCGCCAGCGGATTTAGCCCAAGCTTTAGGCATTCAGCCAACCGATCCACTTCTGCTCGAGTCTTTGGCGCAAGGATACGCCATGGAGCTGGAGTACGCCAGGATAATGCATCAGGAGAACCAGGCCAAGCTGCTGAACGCCAGGAAACAGCGCCCCAAGAAGTACAAATGCCCGCATTGCCAAGTCGGTTTTTCCAACAACGGACAGTTGAAAGGTCACGTTAGGATTCACACAGGTGAGAGACCTTACAAGTGTGACGATAAAAATTGCGGTAAAACGTTTACGAGAAACGAGGAGTTGACAAGACACAAGAGGATCCACTCCGGTGTCAGACCTTACGCTTGTCCCTCCTGCGGCAAGAAGTTCGGGAGGAGGGATCACCTGAAGAAGCATACGAGGACACATCTGATACAAGCTGAACGGATGATGCCGCTGTTCGTACCGCTCTCTGCGGTGCCTCACGTCGGCTCCTTCCCTTATCTCTATGGTTATTGACAGTGTAAAATTAGCCTTAAGACGAGACTTATTATTATCTTTTTATTTTTTGAATAACCAAAGTGATGGATAGCTTAATGAACTTCAGGACATCAAAAAATAAAAGAATCACATTTTTCGGTCGAAATACAAATTTTTAGCTCCAGTGTTGTAGGTATTCTTCTTCTTGTTGGGCATTTCCGAATGTAGGTCGCTCTGTGTGGACCCGTTGCGCGTATCACCCCGGCCGCTACTCCATCCAGCACAGCTCGTTCCAGAAGTCCTGCAGGCGGCCGACATCCTTGCAGGCCTCTTGGAGTGTCTTCGGTGTCCTTGAGGATGTTTGCCCGCTCATTTGCCACCCCCGCGCACTGTAGCAGCACGTGTTGTAGGTATATTTTATATAAACAAAAAAATGACAGGAACATAGATTGGACTGTTCTTAGGACAAACAAAAATAAATTGTATAAATCGGATAAGGTTTAGGGGACTAGATAACATAAATGCCGAAAGACGATTTTGTATGGAGAAAGTTAACTTCGGTTTCATCTTACTTAATGTGAAGAAAGAACATTACAACGAACATGCACAAAGACTGATTTAGTGAAAGAATAGAGTATTAAGAAAAATTGTAGGTACGATACTTTTTTTAGTTGTAAGGAGAATAGTTTATACCAACATTTTAGTATCTACAGTTGGAAATAAGGAAATAATATATTTTAATAAATCATATTTGAAATTTACTAGTTTGGATTATTTATCAATCTCAATTTATACCTATACTACCGTGTGGGGCCGGTATTTAAAGATAATATCCCCACTGCATCTCTCCACGTGGATGCCGTATAAGGCGACTAAGGCATAAGGCACGACTAACACACTCGCACACACACCCTAACACACCCTCTCTTAACACACACACACACGCACACACATGGCAACGGCTGAAAAACAGCGCCAGGAAAGGACTTCTGTCCTGCCCTGGCACACGCTGAGCCGATTGGCCAATTTTGCATAAATTAAGAATTGTATATAAAATGTAAATAGGTTAAGTTAGTTATTAGGCAAAATAAACGATTATCTTATCTTATCTTATCTTAAGGACAAGATGCCGTGCATAAGGGCGATAGGATAGCCACCTCTCACCTTGACACGGTCCTTCCACCGAGTCATATAGTAGGTGGGTCTTCGTGCCTGACTTATGATGCTTGATAGTTATCTTGTCATAATACTTTGCTAAATGTGGTGGTCGGTGTTGTGCTGTAATTTACAAGAGTACATGTAGCACAACACCGACTACTCTGCTTACCCCGATTGTCGGGATACAGCGTGTGGTATGTATATGCGTGTATGTACTACTACTACCTAAATAAAAAATATGCTATGTAAAATGTGTAAGTCCGTAACGTAAAGGCTGTCTCCCTAATGGATTGAATGAAACACAAAATTTCCCAGTTTTAACGTCCCCTTTTTTAACCGACTTCAAAAAAGGAGGAGGTTCTATGTTCGGCTGTATGTATTTGTTTTTATGTATGTTCAGCAATATCTTCCCCAATTGTGAACCAACTTCGATGATTCTTTTTGTGTTCGGTTCAGTCTAGCTCCAAGGTGGTCCCATTTTTTTTGGTCAAGATCGGATTGGAAAGCGAGGCGGAATTCCGCCGAGTACATTAATAGCAAATAATAATTACTAAAAAAACTGTGAAATAAAAAACTATTTTAAAAAAAATATAAAAACCGCCTTCAAAAATGTATGAAATAAAAAAATTAAAATCGAACCCTAGAGTTGAAGGCGGTGGTGCTAAAGCAAGCAAAAATAACCGACCGCCTTCAACTCTAGGGTTCGATTTTTATTTTTTTATTTCATACATTTTTGAAGGCGGTTTTTATATTTTTTTTAAATGGTCAACTAATTATAAATATCTGATAAATCGTCCTGGAAAAGTTTTCAGAAAAAAAAAACACACAATAATGTTGCGGCTACATTATAACAATGAATTGGAAAGCCAAGTCTCTAATTAGAATTATAAAATTGTAAACTCAGTTCAGAAAAAGTTAATTGGCGTGAAAAACTCAAAAACTTAATGATTATGAATGAATGGATATTTTTATTTATAGGTAGGCTTACTTTACTTTATTTATTATGGTTCTATTTTATGTTAAGTAGTATATTTTCAATTATCTTTAATATTATCTGTATAATAAAATCCAACTATTGCTTTCTGTCTGAGTTTCTGTCTGTCCGCTTATAACTCGAGAACCACTGAACCGATTTTAATAAAACAAAATTCTACGGGTAGCTTGATTCTTCCCATCAACTATAGGCTCCTTAATATCACGCTAAATAGCTTATGAGGTTAGCAGTGAAGTGAAATATGAGAGCGGGCGGAGCCGCGGGCACAGCTAGTTAGAATTATAAAATTGTAAACTCAGTTCAGAAAAAGTTAATTGGCGTGAAAAACTCAAAAACATAATGATGATGAATGAATGGATATTTTTATTTATAGGTAGGCTTACTTTACTTTATTTATTATGGTTCTATTTTATGTTAAGTAGTATATTTTCAATTATCTTTAATATTATCTGTATAATAAAATCCAACTATTGCTTTCTGTCTGAGTTTCTGTCTGTCCGCTTATAACTCGAGAACCACTGAACCGATTTTAATAAAACAAAATTCTACGGGTAGCTTGATTCTTCCCATCAACTATAGGCTCCTTAATATCACGCTAAATAGCTTATGAGGTTAGCAGTGAAGTGAAATATGAGAGCGGGCGGAGCCGCGGGCACAGCTAGTTAGAATTATAAAATTGTAAACTCAGTTCAGAAAAAGTTAATTGGCGTGAAAAACTCAAAAACATAATGATGATGAATGAATGGATATTTTTATTTATAGGTAGGTTAACTTTGCTTTATTTATTATGGTTCTATTTTATGTTAGGTAGTATATTTTCAATTATCTTTAATATTATCTGTATATTTCTATGTTTACTGGAGCAATAAAACATTTTCAGACTAAAAACTTCAATAATACCCAAATAATTCGGCATTATAATGCACTAGAACAAAATATCTGGGTGTAATTTTTCACTGGATGCCGCCGGCTCCGCGTCGGCAAATAATTTTCACAAACAAATTTTATGTTAGACTAGCTGTGCCCGCGGCTCCGCCCGCCCTCATATTTGGCTTCTCTGCTAACCTCATAAGCCATTTAGCGTGATAGTAGCCTATAGTTGATGGGAAGAATCAAGCTATCCGTAGATTTTTTTTTATTAAAATCGGTTCAGTGGTTCTCGAGTTATAAGCGGACAGACAGACAGACAGACAGGCAGACAGAAAGCAGACGTTGGATTTTATTAAAGGTAAGGAAGGAAAAGGAAAGGATGGAAACACCAAAATAGATAGATTCTTTTTATGGACACTGACACATTTGGCTACATCACCTACAACATCCGTGATGTCAGCCCATAACACGGGGTGAACTAGGTGCCATGTCAGTGCTTCCCTTCGATCGTGCCGGCTACACTGAACCGGACGGAAAACACAAACTATTTACATAACCGTAGCCGATAGATAGACTTCAATGCCCCGCCGGCCGTCTGTGCCGGCCGACCGGAGGCGACGGCCGCCGCTCGCTGTTCTGTGATGGCCCGCTACTTTACACCTCATGTTTACTCCTGATACACTTAATTAATAAGCCTCTGTAGTCAGAACTCTCAGCAAAATTGTTAATCTTGCTCTCAATATTATGTATGAAAAAAAATACCCAGCGAAGTTTCTTGCCGGCTCTTCTTCGTGGGTGTAAACGAACCGGATTGAACAAATTGCCTCAGGAATGCTCAATAAAAAATAAACAACAACTTGAAAAGAATAGGCCCACTGCGTGTTGTCATGCTAAAGGGTGAGGGATGCCCACCTCTCACTTTAGTACGGCCCTTACACAGTCTTGCAGTAGGTAACTATCTGCGTGCCTTACATGCTGCTTCATAGTAATTAGCCTAATATTTTTCTAAACGTGGTGGTCACTGTCTTTCCTGAGTTCACGCGGCACAACGCCGATTACTCAGTTTACCCCGGTTTACCGTGATGAACACCTTATGGGTGGCTAGGTGCCATATTTCACGCTTTTAATAAAAATAATAAAAATACAAAATTGACGTAAGTACCTACTTTACACGGCCGCATGCTTTCTACGGGCGGGCGGCGCGGTCGCCCGTAGAAACTTCGCTTTATTATAAGGACAAGCTGTGCCCGCGGCTCCGCCCGCTCTCATATTTCACTTCACTGCTAACCTCATAAGCTATTTAGCGTGATAGTAAGTAGCCTATAGTTGATGGGAAGAATAAAGCTATCCGTAGAATTTTGTTTTATTAAAATCGGTTCAGTGGTTCTTGAGTTATAAGCGGACAGACAGACACTCAGACACTCAGACAGAAAACAGACGTTGGATTTTATTATAGGTAAAAAAGGATTGGCTGAGTATAATTTTGTCAAAAATATATTTTTACAAATGTTTTATAAACATCTATCTAGGTAGGTATGCTATAGTAGTAATAATAATAGTACTTATAGGTTAGCTATTCATTCAAGCGAGATCGCATCGATCACACGATACCTGAGATTTTGATTACAGCTTACACCGGAAGTCCTTATACAAGTCAGTAAAACTATATCCGCCTAACTTTTGCGTTTACGTAAATCACCAAAGCAAAGTTCTACGAAAATCGAACTACAACTGCTTCCGGAACCCGCGCAAGGTAAGCACAATATGCCATTGTCCGAACTTTCGCAAGAATTGACGCAAAAGTCAAAATATTGAGCCATCAATTTGTATGAGACTTTTGTTGTAGAATTCTAACGGAAATCGATACTTAGCAGTTTGAATGAGTTTTAGAATTAAATTGTGTCCAACTCGATGGTGATTTATTGAATTTGTTAGCTAATTTCTTTGTTAGAAGTTGGTATGCTCTCTATAACAAACGTCTTTGGGGCGAAATTTTGATCGTGCCCATCTAAAGAATAGGTATCTACGCATCGAGGAACAGGCGCTTTTTCTCAAACGTTTTTTCTTAAAATTTTATTGGATGGATTAAGTACGTAGTTAGTAAACAACATTCTTTACACTTGAAAATTACTACGAAATATTGTGACTGATAATAATATTGTATTGTATTGTATTGTTTATTGATCATTCATATGGCAGTTAGACTGCGCTCGAACTTGTCACCATTTGTTCTATCCGGTTCGATTACACCCACGAAGAAGAACCGGCAAGAAACTTCGCAGGGTATTTTTTTTTAAACATATTTTTACAAGTATTTGACTAGCCACATAATAACACCGCCCATAGTCTCACCGCCCATAGTCAAAGTCAATTACAATCAAAACGTCAGCATTTGACTGAAACTTCAGATTCAGATATTTATTTCACCATAAAGAACACACAACAATAACAATATTTCATTTAGACATAATATGCAAGTATGGTTCGTCGTCATCACATCATTCATCACTTCACCTGTGTGAACATTTTAGCCTGCTCGCAAAGTTGAAATATCAGCTACCCAAGTAGTTCTACCCAGCTAATATTTCAACTTTGCTACAACGTATCAATTGGCTATGCAAATTGCATAAGGGTATGCACATTTTCAAGGCGAAAGAGATAAGACCTAAATGTTATATATAACAAAAGAGAAATCTAATTTAGGTATAATTTGGTTATTGAAAGAAAGGGATTGAAAATGGCGGCGCTCCTATTTGCCTCTCGCTCACACAGTATTTCCGTCTTATATTCGCAGAAAAAAAATGACAGCAAAAAAAGTTCTTTCAGTAAAAAAAACATTCTTTGTTTTGACCTAAAATAATGAGCGTTTTTAGGGTTCCGTAGCAAAATGGCAAAAACGGACCCTCATAATTTTATTTCGTCCTTTCCGTCCGCCCGTACATCACAGCCATTTTACTCGTAGACTATTGGCACTACATCGGTGAAATTTGGAAGGAAGGTGTGTTCTATGAATCAAATTATAATTTTGAATAAAATTAAAAGAAAAGTAGTAGGCCACTAACGACTAACGAGGCGCCCTGAGTATAAATAAATACACGTAAATCCTAAAACTCAATAAATAAATCAATAAAATACATTTACTACATTACAGATTTCAAATCTTTTTAAGAAGACTCAAAGAAAACTACAAAAAAATACTTTACAGATAAAAGAAATATACCTAATGGAATTGTTTCAAGACAAAATTTGCAAATAAAAAAATATACTATGAAAAAAACTTACCATTCCGACAGTACAGCTGAAAAAAAAACCGTCATTTTTATTCCCTTTCTTTAAATAACCAGAGTATAAGTACCTAACTACATCGATGGGTAAAGTCTAATAGTCCTTTCACATTTAACAGGAATGGTGATATAATATATTCCCACGCTCTGCTGCCCCCTGCATGCCCCCGTGGCGTGATTGTACAATTTTGACTTCAACTGCCCAAAATGAACAACAAAATTAGAAAGAAGAATAACACCAACGAACGAAAGGCGCGGAAGCTGCACTCCAATGTTGAATACGTCTTGGTTGAACATTTCCGTTTGAATTTCGAACGTCATCGGACGGAGCAGCGGGAGTCCGGCGCGGCGGGCGCGGCGCGACAAGCAGTTGTCCGTAGTCTCATCTCATACACACTGACTGACTGACTGACATTCGCAGATTGGCAAATATCTTGAAATATTAATGCTCTAAGGGAAATAGGAAGGAAAGGAGGGAAGGTGTGGATCTAAGCTTACGATGGCTTCACCGAACATATCCGGGCCCATCGGCAGTAGAGGAGGGTATTAATCGAGGCCGGGACTAGCGAGTGGCCACTCTAAATTTCCCGCGCATGCTTCACGTTTCGGCTCGCTGCAAGCCCTCGTCAGCTAGTCTGCGTTGACTAGGACGCGGGGAAACCACCAGTCCCGCTCTCGACCTCCCTCTCTCTACCTATCCATATTCTGTAGGATGCTTCCAGTGACGTTTTCGAAGCTCTCTCCATATATGAGCTTAGCGTCGATCTTGGGAGCCCTAGATTCTTGAAGAGACTGTAGAGCGACTTCGCTGGTAGTCCCCTTGCTCCGACTTCCACAGCGAAGAGATCAGTCTTGAATCCGTTTCTCACAATCCGGTCTACTAAGTTGCAGTACTTGTTAAGTTTGATGTTGTGGTCCTTCGGTATGTTACTTTCCCATGGAACTGTAAGTTCAACAAGTACTACATGCTTTGTCGCTTTTGAGAATATGAGTATATCCGGTCTTAATGCTGTGGTACAGATTTCCGAAGGCATTTGGTAATGCTTCTCATGTGTGTCCATCAACAATTCCCAATCCTTTGCTGCTCCCAAAATTGAAGAAGGTTTAGTCCTATCTTTGGGCAGCTTATTGGCTCCAGGTTTCACAAAGTTGACCTTCTGGAAGCCGCTACTGGTTTGCCCTTTCCTGGTCCGTGCAATTGACAGGTTGATGGCCTCTCTGATGATTTGGAGGACTTTGTCATGACGGTAGGAATACTGGCCTCGCTCAAGTAGTATTTTGCATCCGCATAACAAATGTTTGGCCGTGCCTACGAACTCCTTACATGACGGGCATAGTTTATTTGTAGATTTCCCCCATCTAACTAGGTTACTCGGGTCGGGGAGAGTAAGCTGGAATGCATTTAAGTAGAACTTAAGCAGCTCAGGGGACCAGTTGTATATTATGGATTTCCACTTCAATGCAGGAGGGATGCAGAAGTCACCCACTGTTAGCCAATCATTCTGCATTTCTAGGTTTAAGGCGTGAAGTTTGAAGCCTTGTTCCATGTCCTCCTGAGCAAAACCTTTCAGTATTTCTTTATCAGACTTTGCTGTTTCTATGCCCAATCCAGATCTTTTGGTGCGTGTACCAACTTGGAATGATTTGTAGAAGTCGAGTCTCGATTCCAGTTCATCTGATAGTGATGTGTTGGGTAAGGCTTGAATAGCGCTATCATTGGAGTCTTTGAGTATACATCGTTTGGCTATTCTCGCCTTTTGATAAAATATCGACGGTTTCTTAATGTTCAGTCCAAAGTTATTGTGAGATCTGTATAGCGTTGACGAGTCAGCCGGGTGAGCCAGTCCAAACCATGATTTCAGGAATCTGGTCACATACGAGTCTAATTTAGTCAGGTTTTGCTTTGTGAAGTCGTAGACGAGAAATGGCCATGAAAGTTTTGATGTCAGGTAGTTATCGTAAATCCATGCCTTTTGTGTACCCAGGAGGGGAAGATTGTCAGTTTGGCGGAGGCTCTCTTCGAAAAGTTGGACAATATCATCAGTAGGATGCTCCTTTCCTCTGCTGGTGATCCTTTTGCCCAAGAATTTAAAAGGAGCTTCATCAGCCACGGTTGCGATTGGTTTTCCGGCTACTGTCAAACCTGGATTGCTCGAGGTAAACTTTGAACCTTTCCTGGTTAAGCTCAAACAGTAGCACTTCGCTGGTTAAATAAAATAAATCATATAAATTTATACTACTTACGTAAGGTCAACTTTGTGAACCCTGGAGCCAAAAAGCTGCCCAAAGATAGGACTAAACTTTCTTAAATTTTGGGAGCAGTAAAGGATTGGGAATTGTTGATGGACACACATGAGAAGCATTACCAGATGCCTTCGGAAATCTGTACCATAGCATTATGACCGGATATACTCATATTTTCAAAAGCGACAAAGCATGTAGTAGGTACTTGTTGAACTTACAGTTCCATGGGAAAGCAACATACCGAAGGACCACAACATCAAACTTAACAAGTACTGCAACTTAGTAGACCGGATTGTGAGAAAAGGATTCAAGACTGATCTCTTGGCTGAGGAAGTCGGAGCAAGAGGACTACCAGCGAAGTCGCTCTACAGTCTCTTCAAGAATCTAGGGCTGCCAAGATCGACGCTAAGCTGATACATGGAGAGAGCTTTGAAAACGTCACTGGAAGCATCCTACAGAATATGGATAGGTAGAGAGAGAGAGAGATCGAGAGCGGGACTGGTGGTTCCCCCCGTCCTAGTCAACGCAGATTACCTGACGAGGGCTTGATGCGAGCCGAAACGTGAAGCATGCGCGGGAAATTTAGAGTGGCCACTCGCTAGTCCCGACCTCGATTAACACCCTCCTCTACTGCCGATGGGCCCGGATATGTTCGTTGAAGCCATCGCAAGCTTAGTTCCACACCTTTTTCCTATTATCTACCAAATATTCTACTAAGTAGGAGGTAATACTCTAGCTAGAGGACGGACTTAATGCACAAAGCAGCCCAAGTCTTCATCTATGTTTTCTTCTAGTCTAGGCCAATATAGCTTTCATTAAGAATTATCCGGGCATGGCACTCACTGGTGTTCTGTCGTTAGATGAATAAAAATTAGTATCAGCATTTTATAATAGAGACTGATAAAAAATAATATGTCATTGAAAACTGTTACAAACACATAATCGAGGACCAAATCTTTTAACATATCGACCGCTTTGTAGCCTTTAAACCTACGATAAATAAAAAAAATTAACAAAACCCAGAAGGCTTAAAAAACTACATTTTCTACCTCGCCGCGTTTAAGGGGGTGTGAACCTGTGAACGACAAAAAATACTTTAATCTCGTATCTTTTAAGTGCGACGCGCGACGACGTTCCCGCGCCCTCACACAATACAAGAACGGTAGAAGTCGATTTTTTCTCCGTCTTCACCCGCCTACGATTAACAAATCCGCCGATATAATTTATTGGGGATTTGTTCGGTAAAACTTTTTTTTCGATAAATTGAAGGACAAGCTAGGAATTCGGTGTTTTATTCAATCAAATGCGCTGATACCCGCACGTATAAATGAACAGAGTAAGCAAAGATAGATAGATAGATAGATAGAAAATTCTTTATTGTTCCAGTAAACATTAAACAGTAACAAATACATTGGAAAATTTACATAAGGTGAAAATTTACGCCCGTGGACATTCGGTCGTATGCGGCGAATGGCATGCCGGCCTGACAGGTGCCCATTCACCCCCTCTTGAAGACCCGAGACTGTACTTGGGGGGGAATGGGCAGGGAAAGCGTTCCAGAGTTTACCGGTTCTACTACTCTGCTTACCCTGATTGTCGGGATACAGACAGTGTGTGGTATGTATGTATGTATTATTTTATTAAACAGAAAGAGAACATAAAAATTAAACTGCAAACTGCTTTGCGAGTTCCCTACGGCGGAGTTAGTGATGCTGGGTGACTTCAATGCTAAACACCAAGACTGGTTGGGCTCCCCCATCACTGACCATGCCGGCAGGGAGGCGTACAACTTGGCCATTGCGCACGGGTTGACGCAGTTGGTATCCGGAACCACTCGGATACCTGATAACCCTGCCCATCGACCTAGTTTGTTGGACCTTGTGCTGACTACCGAGCCAAATGGTTACAAGGTGAGGGTCGAAGCTCCCCTCGGAAACTCCGACCATTGCCTTGTACGCTCAACTGTGCCAACTGTACACTTCGCGGAAGCACGTGAATGTAGTACGCGAACAGTTTGGCACTACCGGTCAGCACAATGGGATGACTTCCGTTCCTTCCTGGGAGCCTACCCTTGGCACGACGTTTGCTTCTCTTCTCCAGACCCATCCCTGTGTGCCCAATCGGTCGTCGATGTGATCGCACAGGGTATGAATTTCTTCATACCTACCTCCACCGTTCCCATCGGCGGCCGCCATAAGCCTTGGTTTGATTGTCAATGCAGACTGGCTATTGACACTAAGAACAAGGCTTATAGGAAATGGCTGCAGAATAGGTCTGTCGAGAACAGACGAGAGCTCAACGTCGTTGCTAGGTCCTGCAAACGAACGCAAAACTTGGCCAAGTTCAGGCACGACCGTGGAATTGGCGCGAAACTTGCACGTAGCCCTTCGGGTAGCCGCGCCTTCTGGTCTCTCGCCAAATCCATCGGTCGGAATTTCTGCCGTCCTGCTACACCTCCGCTGGAACGTCCGGATGGCTCGCTCGCTATACTCGCGAAAGAAAAGGCGAATATCTTTGCACGCCTTTTCGCATCCAACTCAAACATGGACGACCTGGGCGCCAACCCCCCTTCATTACCCCATTGCGGGCGTATGATGGCAAATATTAGGTTCCACCCCAGAGTCGTCCATAAAACACTACGTGAGTTGGATATTTCGAAGAGTAGTGGGCCTGACGGCGTCCCGGCGATCGTCTTGAAAAATTGTGCTCTGGAATTGGCGCCAGTCCTCACCCGCCTATTCAAACGCTCCTATTCCTCCGGATCAATGCCTTCTTGCTGGAAGAGAGCTTCGGTCCAGCCGGTCCCCAAGAAGGGGGACCCAGCGAACCCATCGAACTATCGCCCTATTGCGATAACCTCACTTTTGAGTAAGGTTATGGAGCGTATTGTCAACTCAGCGCTCCTGACGTACCTAGAAGACTCTAAACTCCTCGACGACAAACAATACGGCTTTCGCAAGCAAAGGTCGACTGGAGATCTTCTAGCGTACGTCACGCATTTATGGGCTGAAAGGCTCGATGGTTTTGGGGAATCGCTGGCGGTCGCTCTGGACATATCCAAAGCATTCGATCGCGTCTGGCACCGGGGACTCTTAAGCAAGCTTCCGGCCTACGGTGTCCCTACAAAACTGTGCACCTGGATCTCCAGCTTTTTGAGTGGCCGGTCGATATTTGTCACCCTAGATGGTGCCTGCTCGGCCGACTACTCAATCAATGCTGGTGTTCCACAAGGATCCGTGCTGTCGCCTACGCTGTTTTTATTGTTCATCAACGACATGCTCTCGCTCGGCGAAATACACTGTTACGCGGACGACAGCACGGTGCACGAAGGGTTCATCAAGGACTGGAAGGGTAGAGAGGCCTCAGCAGCAAACGCGAGACGCGAAACTGTTGCTCGGGTTGACCAGGTTCTCGAAAAAGTATCCTCTTGGGGGAAGAAGAACTTGGTCAACTTCAACGTAGCCAAGACGCAAGCTTGTGCCTTCTCTACTAAGGCTGATCCGTTTCCTCTCCAAGCCACTTTTCAGGGCAGCCAAGTCCCCAACGATGGTAGTCTGGGCGTCCTGGGTATGGAGGTGTCCAGGGACGTTGGGTTTCGATCGTTCATAGAGTCCAAGGCGAAACTAGCGTCTCGAAAATTAGGAGTCCTTTACCGCTGTCGGCGATTTTTCACGCCGGTCCAACTGCTTACACTCTACAAAGCACAAGTAAGACCGGTGATGGAATATTGCAGTCATCTTTGGGAGGGTTCCCCTGAGTACCTTCTTTCAGCCTTGGATTCTATTCAGCGACGAGCCATTCGCCTCATTGGTGACTCCGTACTCACAAAGGACCTTCAACCTCTAAAGCACAGACGTATCGTTGGGTCATTGAGCCTGTTTTATCGGTACTACTATGGCCGCTGCTCTGACGAACTTGCTTCCCTTATCCCTCCTCCTCCTGTTCGCCTTCGCCAAACCCGCCATACTCTCGCGGAACACCCGTTTGTAGTCGACAGAAGAGTTCTTCGAACTGCACGATTCTCTAAATCGTTCTTGTGCCGCACTGCAAAGGTGTGGAACGGGCTCCCAGGAAATATCTTCCCCCACTCCTACAATCCACAGATCTTCAAATCGCGGGTTAATAGCCTTTCCCCAGCAACATTAGTCCACCTCCAAGCCGGACTGGCACCTCCTCGGGGGTGAAATTGGCTGCGCCTGAGGTTGCGACCTCGGACAGAGCCACCCAGTTCGGTAGCAATAAAAAAAAAAAAAAAAAAAAAAAAAAAAAAAACTGTCAATTTTTTTTTCTTACATACATACATATCACACACGCTGAATCCCGACAATCGGGGTAAGCAGAGTAATCGGTGTTGTGCTGCAAGAACTCTGGTAAATTACAGCACAACACCGACCACCACGTTTCGCAAAGTATTCGAACAAGATTTAATCGATCAAGCAGCAAGTAAGGCACGAAGGCCCACCCACCTGCTGCATGACTCGGTGGAAGTACCGTGCCAAGGTGAGAGGTGGCGAACCTGTCGCCCTTTAGCACGGCATCTTGTTCTTATCCCTTAGTCGCCTTTTACGACATGCATGGGGAGAGATGCAGTGGGGCTATTCTTTTTAAGTACCGGCCCCACACGGTACTTTTTTTTTCTTATTGCCTATTTATTTTAACTTAGGTACAATATGTATAACCCAACATCGACATGAAAGCAACCTAATATATTAGGTCGGTATTTTTTTTTAACTCCGTGCGGGTATAGATCGGTCTGTAGATGCACACAGGTGTCCGTGTTGAATGGACGCGAATAGCCAGCCAATAAAAATATTAATCGGTCGAAAAAAAAAACATGAGAAATAGCAGAAAATGTAAACAAACACATTGTAGTTTAGTTACCTAGCGCGCCAGCAACCGCCAACCCTTGCGTACAGCATCCATTCATACTACGGTGAGAATTGATAGTCAATGTTGAATTATTATGAAAAACTGTTTTTATTTATTTATTTATTTAATTTTAAAGAAATCAACAGCAATACAAACAATTAGTTAAATTTACACTATTTTAAACAAAGAGCCAAGCCAATTAATGATTTTTATGAATAAGGCCATTTGTATGCTTAGACGCTACGTGCAAAATACATTAAACTTATACAAAATACCAAAAAAAAGAAATTAACAATGCATCAATATAGTGTGCGTGTATGTGAGAGGGTGTGGGGGTGTGTGAGAGGGTGTGTAAGGGTGTGTATGTGTGTGTGTGGGTGTTTTCAAAAAGATTTTACAAATTCGGTCTGAGTAACTAAGCTGCGTAAAGTCTGATTTTTTATATAAGAAAAAAAAATACTTTTTTTATAGAAACTGACACGGTTGGCTACATCACCTACAACATCAGTGAATGTCAGCTCATAACACCGGGTGAACTAAGTGCCATATCAGTGCTTCGCTTCATTTCATGTCGGCTACACTGGACTGGACGGAAAACACGAAACATAGCCGTCTCGACCGAAGTTTCATTCGGTGCGGTGGTAGCAATCCGGGCGGTATAAACCCTACCACCTAGTAAGGTAAGAAGGAAAGGGAACTACAGTCAGTTTAACGTGGAATCGGAACCACTGTCAGCCTCCAACGGTCGAGCGGTCACCCATCCAAATACTGACCGCGCTGAGGGTTGCTTAACAACAGTCGACCGACCGCACCACTGAGCTACCGAGGCTGACTTTACTCTTGAACTTGTCACCATTTGTTCTATCCGGTTCGATTACACCCTCGAAGAGCGGGCAAGAAACTTCGCAAGGGTTTTTTAACAATATTAACAATATTAGAGTTTGTTGAAAATGCAGCCTGAGAGCAAGATTATACATTTTATTAAGTATTTTGACTAAGAAAACTTTTTTAACTTTTTTTTCACCATCGTATAAGTATGGTTCTAAATATTCACGTAGCCTTAAAACTCACGACACCAGGGCGAATTCGAACTCTCGCTGGAAACCGGGGACTATACTGAAGCGATCGAAAAGATATTTTCAATGTAAAAAAATTACCGGAAAATAAATTTAATTACTGAAACGATTTTGCCCCCGGTATAATATTTATTTTTATATATAAATTCTCCAACGGACAAACACTCGCAGTGGCTCATAAATTAAATACAATACAAATAGAGTGATTATTGCCGCAGCCACCCCCTGGTATGCCTGGGAACTGCAGTCAGGTGGCTCCCTTCGTACTACCTACGTAGGTAGGCGTCACGCCCGTTCATTGAGCAAATTTTTTTCAATGCCACCTACCTGCGCCTAAGCTATAGCTATAAGGTGTATAGGGTGACCGTTGTTTGTGTGAACTTGTGTGGACATAATCTTGCGAATGGCGAAAGTGAAGAAGAGAATCGTACATTTCTGTTCGAGCGCGAACGTCGATATTCGGTTTTAAGTTATTTACAAATTAAACGCTTTGTGTCTTCATCGACGATTTTAATAATCAGTTAATAAGTAGAAGTATTTTAGGAAGAAATAAATAAATCCTCACAAGTATCACCTGTAATGGGGATACATTCCCACTAATTATGCTGCATAAACTTTTCAATCAAATTTCAAAAGTATCCTTCGTGCAATCATCAAACTGGTCACCCTACCTTAAGCAAACATTGCACAAGTTAAAAAAAAACTCAAACACTATTACACCGACACGAATCTTCTTCCAGGCGGACGGACAGACAGGCGGACAATACAAAATGGGATCACTTACTGAGGCAGGCACATTGCCTACGAACGAACAATCCCATTCACGAAGTCAAACTTTTTTATGTTTTCTACGAAGTTTCTATTCTCACGGTCTAGCTAGAGACGACAAACGCATTAAGCGCATAGTAGGTTATAGGTATGGCACCTTGAACTGACAGGAATACATGTTTTATGAAATTGGTAGAACCCACCGAGGTAGAACCACTTGACTTGGTGGTTTTTTTAGGGTTCCGTATCCGGTACGGGACCCCATTACTTATTACTAAGCCTACGCCGTCTGTCTGTCTGTCTGTCAGGCTGTCTCTCCGAGGGTTGTATCTCTTGAACCGTAATAGGTAGCCCGTTGAAATTTTCACAGAATATTATGTCTTATTTTATGGCGGATATAACAAAAAATAATAAAAATAATAAAAAGTAAAAAATTCCCATAAAAGAAATTTAAAAGTGTATGCGCGCGATCTACCGAAAACAGTATGAGGCATTTTAACTAATCCATAGATGGCGTGAGTGGCGCTGACCATGACATGGCGATACGGAACCCTCGGTGCGCGAGTTCGACTCGCACTTGGCCGGTTATTTTTGTATTTTTTTATTTTTTATTTTAATATTTTTTTTTAATATAAACGCAGAGATGTAGGTAGTCCGAGTAGCTTGCTTGCCTATGAAAACAACATCGTTCTTATTCTTCCTAGTTCAGTGTAGCCGACTGAAAAGATGTAGCGGTAAAACATTGGCACGGCATCTAGTGCCGACAGGAATAATGTGTAAATATCAAGAATATTGAGTGTCGAATTGAAAATTCTTATTTTAAAAAAATTAATACATTCCAATGTAAATAATTTGCCGTACAGTCGTTGCACAGTGACAGGTATTCTCGCCGCTACCTGTCAAACTGTCAAACTTCCAGCATTGTGTGACAGTTCCATAGTGCATGATCGATTTGTACGCCTTTTTATATTTGTTTAGTCGAGCTGTTTTGGGTAATTCGCTCTTTTGTCGATTTCTGGAGCTCTCCCACGCATTTTGATCAATGAAATGTTTTTTTATTGCAATTGATGTTGACTTTTGCGTTAAAAGAAATAGGGAGGAAAAGGTTGGTTGCTCATGCAATCATATTCAATCAAAGACATTAAACCCACCCTCTTATTCAATACTTCAACCATCAATGAGAATTCGAACTGCAAAAATTCTTCATACCAAATAGAAAATAACAATTAATTTATAGATAAATTATTATTTTTTTATTAAAACTGACACGGTTGGCTACATCACCTAGTAATCCGTGATGTCAGCCCATAAAACACCAGGTGAACTAGGAGCCATGTCAGTGCTTCCCTTCGGTCGCTTCCCACTGGACGGAAAACTAGAACTATTGAAATAGCCGTTTCGACCGACCTTTCATTCATTGCGGTGGTACCAATCCGGGCGGGTTAAATAAACCCACCTAATATAATAAGGTAAGAAGGGAAGAGACCTAAAGTTTTATGTGAAATCCGAACCACGGCCAGTCTCCAGCATGTTAGTAGCAGCATGACGGTCGAGCAGTCACCCATCCATCCACTGACCGCGTGCTTATCAACGACATTCTACTTTCTGGACGGGCCCTCGTCATACATTTTACCGGTAGAAAGGTGCGATTGGAGTTGTTCTATATATTGCCAATATTTAAAAAAACAGCGTAAGTGCGCGAGCGCCTCATACATCACGTTACGTTTCCGCTCTGTGAACGTCGATAGAGTAAGACGGTTAAATGGCAATTTGATACGTATAAAGGAGAGACAACGATTGGAGAGGGTGCTGAATGCTCACCAATAGCGCGCCTCAATTCGGTGTGTTGTATGCCACTTCCCGATAATTTAATTCGTTGGTGCTTATGATTCGACCGACAGTCGACCGACCGCACCACTGAGCTACCGACCGAGGCTGACAAATTTATTCAACTTATTCATTTTAGGCTTTTACGAGCTTTGGATAGTTTAGATGTTTTAATACTGCACATTGTTAATTTAAATAAAGTCCACTATTTTTAGGGTTCCCTAACTTTTGAGGTAAAAACCAAACCCTTATAGGATCACTTTCCTGTCCGGCCGTCCGTCCGTCTGTCAAGGCTCTTTTCTCAGGAATGGGTAAAGGTATCAAGTTGAAATTCATATCAAATACTAATACTAATACTAACTACGGTCCCTCGAATGGAGGTGTAAAGTAAAATTCAAGCTTCTAAGTAAACACAATCAAAAGACTCGGCTATTTACCTATGTCACATATTATTTTGATACTCGCAAACTCACTCCAATCAAATCAAAACCTATAGGGTACCTACTTCCCGTTGACCTAGTATCGTGAAATTTGGCAAGAAGCCAGGTCTCACAGCAAAGGAAACAATCCGAAAATAGGTTATTTGTAGTTTCAATTCAATTCAATTCAATTTATTTATTATATAAAAAACATGTTTACAAATATTTATAATAATAATCTTGGATCAAGGGTCAGATGCAGAAGGCGGTCTTGCTCGACACCGCTCGAATTGTCCGGAGGTTTCTCTCTCTCGGGTCCGACCATCGGTAGCCTGGGTTCGCCCCGCCGCCGGTGGTGGAAATTCCATTTTGTTATTTTGTATTAATTTTAGATTTAGGTTTTATCTGTAAAATTAATATAAAAAAAGAAAAAATGTGTAAATAAACGAATAAATAATAATAATAATACGAAGTTGTCAAGACCAACAATTACAGGAGATTCATTATGAAGGATGGCACCATTGACATCTGCCGCGCCTGCCACAAACCTGGCGAATCCCTCAGACATGTAATCTCCGGTTGTTCGCAACTTGCCAACTCCGAGTATTTGCACAGGCACAACCTAGTAGCCAGGATCATCCATCAGCAACTTGCTTTGAAGTTCAACCTTGTCGGCTCGGAGGTGCCTTACTACAAGTATAACCCACAGCCAGTTCTCGAAAATGCTCACATCACGCTCTACTGGGACCGGTCGATTATCACTGATAGGACTTATAAGCGGCTGTGGCCTGCAGGGCAGACCTGTCGTATCGTGTCGAGTTGGACACGAACGCAGCCCGGTGCACAGGAATCAAGCGAGCGTGCGCGCCCTGTGTACGACGCCGCGCGTGCTCGGTTAAACTCGGCTCAGCCTAGCTGGCCCGTTTCGTGTTCGTGTCACGCACGACACGAGCCAGCCCGCTGTACACGAGACGGAAGTTATTATGCCACAAGTGGGCCTGGGCCATGATTTAGCAATGATATTGTATTACCGTGTGGGGCCGGTACTTAAAAAGAATAACCCCACTGCATCTCTACCCGTGCATGTCGTAAAAGGCGACTAAGGGATAAGGACAAGCAAGATGCCGTGCTAAAGGGCGACAGGATCGCCACCTCTCACCTTGGCACGGTACTTTCACCGAGTCATACAGCAGGTGGGTCTTCGTGCCTTAATTGCTGCTTGATAGATAAATCTTGTCCGAATACTTTGCGAAACGTGGTGGTCGGTGTTGTGTTCTAATTTTACCAGAGATCTTGCAGCACAACACTGATTACTCTGCTACCCCGATTTACGGGATTCAGCGTGCGTGATATGTATATGTATGTATGTATTGTTTTAAGAATCGTGTGTTAATAATTATTTATTATTAAATATTACATATGGACTGTACAGGCCACCGAGCATACATACGGGAGACGCAACGCTACTGCGTTTGTATCGGAGCACGGCTAGCCAAAAATCCCTACTACTACGAAAATCGAAATCGCAATTTAATCTTTTATGACGTGACTTGTCTATCTCCGTTACCCATATCGCGCCCTGCGATATGGAGAGAGACAGAGCGAGCAAGGCCAGCGACAGGTTTGTTATCGCTGGCTTGGCTCGGGTATCTGGTAGTAAGAGCCGACCGTCCGACCAATCGGAAGCCTTGCTTGACGGCAACTTGACGGGATCACTACGAATGCCAGTCTGACGGACGATGATGTTGCGGTATATTTGTGAATATTTAAATTGTTATTTGTAATATTATTTCAAATAGTTTTTACTGAACGAATATTATTGTTTGAATCCAAAAAAAAAATATTGAAAAATTAAACCAGACTGTTGTTCTAATATTTTTGAAAAGTTGTACTAATAATCAGTGATAGGAATAAGTAGGGCTTATTTACCTAAACTTCGAGGAACAGAGTAAAAGATTGGAGTCTTCCTTAAAACAATATTTTTTTCCGGTTTAATAATATTCATGGTGTTTTAATCTCGCGATTTAAAAAAAGTGGCCGCCATTTTGAACTTTTTAGTTACTGGACCGATTGCTTTCAAAATCGATATCTGGGTGTCTGTGTGGGCTCTGAATACGAATCCGTTGTCAAAATGTAAAAAAGTGGCCGCCATTTTAAATAATAATATAATAACCGCCATAGTAACTAAAAAGTTCAAAATGGCGGCCAGTTTTTTTACATTTTGACAACGGATTCGTATTCAGAGCCCACACAGACACCCAGATATCGATTTTGAAAGCAATCGGTCCAGTAACTAAAAAGTTCAAAATGGCGGCCACTTTTTTAAATTTTTACAACGGATTCGTATTCAGAGCCCACACGGACACCCAGATATCGATTTTGAAAGCAATCGGTCCAGTAACTAAAAAGTTCAAAATGGCGGCCAGTTTTTTTAAATTTTGACAACGGATTCGTATTCAGAGCCCACACGGACACCCAGATATCGATTTTGGAAGCAATCGGTCGAGTAACTAAAAAGTTCAAAATGGCGGCCACTTTTATAAAATTTTGACAACGGATTCGTATTCAGAGCCCACACAGACACCCAGATATCGATTTTGAAAGCAATCGGTCCAGGAACTAAAAAGTTCAAAATGGCGGAAACTTTTTTAAATTTTGACAACGGATTCGTGTTCAGAACCTACACAGACACCCAGATATCGATTTTGAAAGCAATCGGTTCAGTAACTAAAAAGTTCAAAATGGCGGTCACTTTTTTTTAATTTTGACAACGGATTCGTATTCAGAGCCCGCACGGACACCCAGATATCGATTTTGAAAGCAATCGGTCCAGTAACTAAAAAGTTCAAAATGGCGGCCACTTTTATAAAATTTTGACAACGGATTCGTATTCAGAGCCCACACAGACACCCAGATATCGATTTTGAAAGAAATCGGTCCAGTAACAAAAAAGTTCAAAATGGCGACCACTTTTTTTAAATTTTGACAACGGATTCGTATTCAGAGCCCACACGGACACTCAGATATCGATTTTGAAAGCAATCGGTCCAGTAACTAAAAAGATCAAAATGGCGGCCACGTTTTTAAATTTTGACAACGGATTCGTATTCAGAGCCCACACGGACACCCAGATATCGATTCTGAAAGCAATCGGTCCAGTAACTAAAAAGTTCAAAATGGCGGCCACTTTTATAAAATTTTGACAACGGATTCGTATTCAGAGCCCACACAGACACCCAGATATCGATTTTGAAAGCAATCGGTCCAGGAACTAAAAAGTTCAAAATGGCGGAAACTTTTTTAAATTTTGACAACGGATTCGTGTTCAGAACCTACACAGACACCCAGATATCGATTTTGAAAGCAATCGGTTCAGTAACTAAAAAGTTCAAAATGGCGGTCACTTTTTTTTTATTTTGACAACGGATTCGTATTCCGAGCCCGCACGGACACCCAGATATCGATTTTGAAAGCAATCGGTCCAGTAACTAAAAAGTTCAAAATGGCGGCCACTTTTATAAAATTTTGACAACGGATTCGTATTCAGAGCCCACACAGACACCCAGATATCGATTTTGAAAGCAATCGGTTCAGTAACTAAAAAGTTCAAAATGGCGGTCACTTTTTTTTAATTTTGACAACGGATTCGTATTTAGAGCCCGCACGGACACCCAGATATCGATTTTGAAAGCAATCGGTCCAGTAACTAAAAAGTTCAAAATGGCGGCCACTTTTATAAAATTTTGACAACGGATTCGTATTCAGAGCCCACACAGACACCCAGATATCGATTTTGAAAGCAATCGGTCCAGTAACTGAAAAGTTCAAAATGGCGACCACTTTTTTTAAATTTTGACAACGGATTCGTATTCAGAGCCCACACGGACACTCAGATATCGATTTTGAAAGCAATCGGTCCAGTAACTAAAAAGATCAAAATGGCGGCCACGTTTTTAAATTTTGACAACGGATTCGTATTCAGAGCCCACACGGACACCCAGATATCGATTCTGAAAGCAATCGGTCCAGTAACTAAAAAGTTCAAAATGGCGGCCACTTTTATAAAATTTTGACAACGGATTCGTATTCAGAGCCCACACAGACACCCAGATATCGATTTTGAAAGCAATCGGTCCAGGAACTAAAAAGTTCAAAATGGCGGAAACTTTTTTAAATTTTGACAACGGATTCGTGTTCAGAACCTACACAGACACCCAGATATCGATTTTGAAAGCAATCGGTTCAGTAACTAAAAAGTTCAAAATGGCGGTCACTTTTTTTTAATTTTGACAACGGATTCGTATTCCGAGCCCGCACGGACACCCAGATATCGATTTTGAAAGCAATCGGTCCAGTAACTAAAAAGTTCAAAATGGCGGCCACTTTTATAAAATTTTGACAACGGATTCGTATTCAGAGCCCACACAGACACCCAGATATCGATTTTGAAAGCAATCGGTTCAGTAACTAAAAAGTTCAAAATGGCGGTCACTTTTTTTTAATTTTGACAACGGATTCGTATTTAGAGCCCGCACGGACACCCAGATATCGATTTTGAAAGCAATCGGTCCAGTAACTAAAAAGTTCAAAATGGCGGCCACTTTTATAAAATTTTGACAACGGATTCGTATTCAGAGCCCACACAGACACCCAGATATCGATTTTGAAAGCAATCGGTCCAGTAACTAAAAAGTTCAAAATGGCGGCCACTTTTATAAAATTTTGACAACGGATTCGTATTCAGAGCCCACACAGACACCCAGATATCGATTTTGAAAGCAATCGGTCCAGTAACTGAAAAGTTCAAAATGGCGACCACTTTTTTTAAATTTTGACAACGGATTCGTATTCAGAGCCCACACGGACACCCAGATATCGATTTTGAAAGCAATCGGTCCAGTAACTAAAAAGATCAAAATGGCGGCCACGTTTTTAAATTTTGACAACGGATTCGTATTCAGAGCCCACACGGACACCCAGATATCGATTCTGAAAGCAATCGGTCCAGTAACTAAAAAGTTCAAAATGGCGGCCACTTTTATAAAATTTTGACAACGGATTCGTATTCAGAGCCCACACAGACACCCAGATATCGATTTTGAAAGCAATCGGTCCAGGAACTAAAAAGTTCAAAATGGCGGAAACTTTTTTAAATTTTGACAACGGATTCGTGTTCAGAACCTACACAGACACCCAGATATCGATTTTGAAAGCAATCGGTTCAGTAACTAAAAAGTTCAAAATGGCGGTCACTTTTTTTTAATTTTGACAACGGATTCGTATTCCGAGCCCGCACGGACACCCAGATATCGATTTTGAAAGCAATCGGTCCAGTAACTAAAAAGTTCAAAATGGCGGCCACTTTTATAAAATTTTGACAACGGATTCGTATTCAGAGCCCACACAGACACCCAGATATCGATTTTGAAAGCAATCGGTTCAGTAACTAAAAAGTTCAAAATGGCGGTCACTTTTTTTTAATTTTGACAACGGATTCGTATTTAGAGCCCGCACGGACACCCAGATATCGATTTTGAAAGCAATCGGTCCAGTAACTAAAAAGTTCAAAATGGCGGCCACTTTTATAAAATTTTGACAACGGATTCGTATTCAGAGCCCACACAGACACCCAGATATCGATTTTGAAAGCAATCGGTCCAGTAACTAAAAAGTTCAAAATGGCGGCCACTTTTATAAAATTTTGACAACGGATTCGTATTCAGAGCCCACACAGACACCCAGATATCGATTCTGAAAGCAATCGGTCCAGTAACTAAAAAGTTCAAAATGGCGGCCACTTTTATAAAATTTTGACAACGGATTCGTATTCAGAGCCCACACAGACACCCAGATATCGATTTTGAAAGCAATCGGTCCAGGAACTAAAAAGTTCAAAATGGCGGAAACTTTTTTAAATTTTGACAACGGATTCGTGTTCAGAACCTACACAGACACCCAGATATCGATTTTGAAAGCAATCGGTTCAGTAACTAAAAAGTTCAAAATGGCGGTCACTTTTTTTTAATTTTGACCACGGATTCGTATTCAGAGCCCGCACGGACACCCAGATATCGATTTTGAAAGCAATCGGTCCAGTAACTAAAAAGTTCAAAATGGCGGCCACTTTTATAAAATTTTGACAACGGATTCGTATTCAGAGCCCACACAGACACCCAGATATCGATTTTGAAAGCAATCGGTCCAGTAACTAAAAAGTTCAAAATGGCGGCCACTTTTATAAAATTTTGACAACGGATTCGTATTCAGAGCCCACACAGACACCCAGATATCGATTTTGAAAGCAATCGGTCCAGTAACTAAAAAGTTCAAAATGGCGACCACTTTTTTTTAATTTTGACAACGGATTCGTATTCAGAGCCCACACAGACACCCAGATATCGATTTTGAAAGCAATCGGTCCAGTAACTAAAAAGTTCAAAATGGCGGCCACTTTTATAAAATTTTGACAACGGATTCGTATTCAGAGCCCACACAGACACCCAGATATCGATTTTGAAAGCAATCGGTCCAGTAACTGAAAAGTTCAAAATGGCGACCACTTTTTTTAAATTTTGACAACGGATTCGTATTCAGAGCCCACACGGACACCCAGATATCGATTTTGAAAGCAATCGGTCCAGTAACTAAAAAGATCAAAATGGCGGCCACGTTTTTAAATTTTGACAACGGATTCGTATTCAGAGCCCACACGGACACCCAGATATCGATTCTGAAAGCAATCGGTCCAGTAACTAAAAAGTTCAAAATGGCGGCCACTTTTATAAAATTTTGACAACGGATTCGTATTCAGAGCCCACACAGACACCCAGATATCGATTTTGAAAGCAATCGGTCCAGGAACTAAAAAGTTCAAAATGGCGGAAACTTTTTTAAATTTTGACAACGGATTCGTGTTCAGAACCTACACAGACACCCAGATATCGATTTTGAAAGCAATCGGTTCAGTAACTAAAAAGTTCAAAATGGCGGTCACTTTTTTTAATTTTGACAACGGATTCGTATTCCGAGCCCGCACGGACACCCAGATATCGATTTTGAAAGCAATCGGTCCAGTAACTAAAAAGTTCAAAATGGCGGCCACTTTTATAAAATTTTGACAACGGATTCGTATTCAGAGCCCACACAGACACCCAGATATCGATTTTGAAAGCAATCGGTTCAGTAACTAAAAAGTTCAAAATGGCGGTCACTTTTTTTTAATTTTGACAACGGATTCGTATTTAGAGCCCGCACGGACACCCAGATATCGATTTTGAAAGCAATCGGTCCAGTAACTAAAAAGTTCAAAATGGCGGCCACTTTTATAAAATTTTGACAACGGATTCGTATTCAGAGCCCACACAGACACCCAGATATCGATTTTGAAAGCAATCGGTCCAGTAACTAAAAAGTTCAAAATGGCGGCCACTTTTATAAAATTTTGACAACGGATTCGTATTCAGAGCCCACACAGACACCCAGATATCGATTTTGAAAGCAATCGGTCCAGTAACTGAAAAGTTCAAAATGGCGACCACTTTTTTTAAATTTTGACAACGGATTCGTATTCAGAGCCCACACGGACACCCAGATATCGATTTTGAAAGCAATCGGTCCAGTAACTAAAAAGATCAAAATGGCCGCCACGTTTTTAAATTTTGACAACGGATTCGTATTCAGAACCCACACGGACACCCAGATATCGATTCTGAAAGCAATCGGTCCAGTAACTAAAAAGTTCAAAATGGCGGCCACTTTTATAAAATTTTGACAACGGATTCGTATTCAGAGCCCACACAGACACCCAGATATCGATTTTGAAAGCAATCGGTCCAGGAACTAAAAAGTTCAAAATGGCGGAAACTTTTTTAAATTTTGACAACGGATTCGTGTTCAGAACCTACACAGACACCCAGATATCGATTTTGAAAGCAATCGGTTCAGTAACTAAAAAGTTCAAATGGCGGTCACTTTTTTTTAATTTTGACCACGGATTCGTATTCAGAGCCCGCACGGACACCCAGATATCGATTTTGAAAGCAATCGGTCCAGTAACTAAAAAGTTCAAAATGGCGGCCACTTTTATAAAATTTTGACAACGGATTCGTATTCAGAGCCCACACAGACACCCAGATATCGATTTTGAAAGCAATCGGTCCAGTAACTAAAAAGTTCAAAATGGCGGCCACTTTTATAAAATTTTGACAACGGATTCGTATTCAGAGCCCACACAGACACCCAGATATCGATTTTGAAAGCAATCGGTCCAGTAACTAAAAAGTTCAAAATGGCGACCACTTTTTTTTAATTTTGACAACGGATTCGTATTCAGAGCCCACACGGACACCCAGATATCGATTTTGAAAGCAATCGGTCCAGTAACTAAAAAGATCAAAATGGCGGCCACGTTTTTAAATTTTGACAACGGATTCGTATTCAGAGCCCACACGGACACCCAGATATCGATTCTGAAAGCAATCGGCCCAGTAACTAAAAAGTTCAAAATGGCGGCCACTTTTATAAAATTTTGACAACGGATTCGTATTCAGAGCCCACACAGACACCCAGATATCGATTTTGAAAGCAATCGGTCCAGTAACTAAAAAGTTCAAAATGGCGGCCACTTTTTTTGAATTTTGACAACGGATTCGTATTCAGGGCCCACACAGACAATTTTATTATAAAATAACCGTCGGAGGACCTTGGTTGAAAAATGTAAAATTTAGTAGAACGGACAGACATGCATTAGTTACGGAACCCTACATTCATTTTAAAATAAATGTTAAATTTTGTAGAACGGACAAACATGCATTTGTTACGGAACCCTACATTCATTTTGCAGCACTTATTAGTAGAATGGACAGACATAAACGTGTTACGGAACCCTACTTTTATTATAAAATAACCGTCGGAGGACCTTGGTTGAAAATTGTTAAATTTTGTAGAACGGACAGACATGCATTTGTTACGGAACCCTACATTCATTTTGCAGAACTTAGTAGAATGGACAGACATAAACCTGTTACCGAACCCTACTTAACAGTTGCACTCCGGGTGTGCCGGCAGATCCCGTGCCACTCTAACTTAACCCTTAATGCAATGACTTAAGGTTTCATTTTAAAAATGACGCTGACGCGATGTCGCGATTTCGAGTTATAAATTTTATACCCACCTAAAAAAGTGCCAAGCACCGCTAAAGAAATTTTCACTTAAAAAAAAACAAGCAAACAAATAAACAAACAAATATACTTTCGCATTTATGATAAACAACATGATAGCAAACAAATAAACAAACAAATATACTTTCGCATTTATGATAAACAACATCGCATTTATTATAAACAACATCCCCGTATACAATAATTGATTTCAAATTTCTTTTCAGTCTGTCAAATTTGCCTATCATGTGTACGCGCCCGGTATGGCGCGCAGTCGTGCTCCTAACTCGCGGAATTATTGTATTTTTCACGTTTTAATCGTTGTATTATCATTAAAATGACTTACCTATGAAAGGTTACGCCATCTTTTGTTATTCCTGATGATCTTGAGTTCTTTCGACACGTACGAACTGCAGAACTCGCCATTTTGCGTAGTGCACATATACGTGTTCTTTGTCCCCAAGTCACATGTGCACTGACGTTCGATCCCGCAGACTTTTATATTGTAAGAGCATAATGCACTAAGACGCGGCTAATTTTCCCATATAATAGCGCTCGACGGTTGCCACTCCCGTATGTATGCTTGGTGGTACAGGCAGGTAGAAGGTGAATACTTATTGCCTTCAGGTAGGTAGTTAACTGTATGTAACGTTAAACTCTTTACACAGTTAAGTATAGGTTTCGTCGTTTTCATTCGCAATTAACTGAACACACAAACTAACATTTATGTACCTGCATACATACCTACTTAAACTTAAATTGCAAGTTCAATAAAAGCTTGCAATAATATTAAAAATACGAAATTCGATCAATTATCTTTGATTCCATGTCTAATGCGTAATGCCCATACCTCTGTCTCTCTTTCTCCTATTTGGCGGTATCGCTATTTAAATCAAACGTTGTGACGGAGCGCGTCCCGCCGATAGCCATTGGTCGGCGGCACGCGGCGGCATGGCAGATCAAACGTATTGACGCGTCACATGCCGCCTCGCGCCGCGCGGCTAGGCTAGCGAGCGACAAAGAGCGAGTGAAGTGACACAGAATAGAGTAAAATCTACAGAAATTCTTTATTGCTCCTAGAAACATACATCAATAATAAGTAAAAACAACAATTACATGAGGTGCAAAGGCGGACTTATCCCTAAAAGAGATTTCTTACAGTCAACCTTTGGATGTTTGAGAGTCGATTAATATAGTGGAATGTAAGTAGGTAGTAGCAAAAGAATTGAGCGTGAGAATTGAATATAAAATAATAATAAGAATACTTATTAATAAATAATAATACATATAAATACATCCTAGTTAAATAAAAGCAATATAAATATATACCCACATATAAATCACTAAATAAATATCTAAAATATAATACACCAATAAATAAATATATAAATATATATACTTGTCCATCCAGGTACGAAACAAAAGTATTTTTTTTTTTATGTTTTCACTTCACACTGTCGGATTAGCAAAGTATTCCGACAAGATAACTATCAAGCAGCAAGTGAGGCACGAAAACCCACCCGCTGCATGACTCGGTGGAAGGACCGTGCCAAGGTGAGAGGGGGCTAGCCTGTCGCCCTTTAGCACGGCATCTTGTCCTTATCCCTTAGTCGCCTTTTACGACATGCACGGGGAGAGATGCAGTGGAGCTATTCTTTTAAAGTACCTACCGGCCCCATACAGACACGAAAAAATTATGTTTGTGTGAGAAATGTATGTAGGTACCTATAACCACATCAGCGATCCGTCGACACGGTTCGTGCCGATCGTGTTGCCCAAGCTTCAGGCTGGCCTAGCTAGCCAGGAAACACGATCGTAGTCGGAATATTTCAGACAGAACGAACCGTGTTCAGGCTGTGTCCGAAATTGTCGTGTACAACTTCGTAAATTAAGCTGACAAGACAGGCAGGGCTGCAGTCTAGTGTAGCCAGACTAATCCCAAAACAAAAGAGTTTCTTTTGTTTCTTTGACATCTTATTCCTAATTATAGGAAAAAATTTGCGTTGGGCTGACATTGTATAAGTAAGAAATAAATAAAGAAATCCTAAATTCTTGTAGGTGCGCGCGCACATAATCACATCAGCATGCCGTCAACACGGTTCGTGCTTATCGTGTCGACCGGGCGTCGGGCTGGCCTAGCTAGCACGGAAACACGATCGTGCTCGGAACATTTCGGCTTGCACGCACCGTGTTCGGGCTGTACCCGAAACTGTCGTGCGCGATTTCGTGCCGCAAACCGACACGACAGACACCTCTGCTGCAGGGGGCTTTCTCAATAATTTAAACACATATTATTTCTCATCATTATTTACTGGTGTAATTTTTGGTTTGTTATTTTGACGCGACTGAAATATGTCAGCAAGTGACATTATGTACATGTTCTTTTTATAAATACTTTTGACATTACTTCGTGTTTTATACTCGCCCTTAGTACGCATAATGCGCACACGCATAGTGCGTACTCAAATCTAGATCCAAATATTAAATTTACATGACACAAAATAATTCAACTTAAAAATTCCATGAGTAACTGAAACTTACATAATATTCGATTAACAACTCATTTAAAAACAACGCAAAAGACTTATGAATTCCAACATAAAACGCAATCTTAATTAAATAGATAATCAATTCACAAGCCAATCTTATAAACTTAAATGACAATTCAACCTTAAATATTCAATTAAAGGAAAATTTAAAGTAAAGGATCTTCTTCAGTTAAGAAAACTAGACGACCCGTTGGTCTTCTCAGTACTCCAGACTTGGTCTTCACGTCGACGACTCGAACCCTTCCATCAGTCCCTGGGTGCGTAGATTTGACAACACCTTTCAGCCAGGTGCCGCGAGGTAAGTTTGTGTCAGCAATCAGGACGACATCGCCAACTTTTAGATCTCGAGATTCTGATGTCCATTTTGTCCGTCGAAGTAAGAGCGGTAAGTATTCTCGTACCCATCGATGCCAGAACATATCTGTGAGTCTTTGTGAAGTTCGCCACTGTTTTCTAGTACAGAGATCTGTATCATCAAATTTTCCTGGTAGCGGGGTTCCAGAAGATCTGTTTATCAGAAAATGATTCGGTGTAATTGCTTCTGGGTCTCGGCAGTCTACAGAAACAGCAGTCAGCGGCCGGCTGTTGACAAGATGCTCTACTTCGGTAAGTACAGTCTGCAAAACTTCATCTCTGGGTGAACGGCTTTTCAATATAACCTTCATTGCAGTTTTGATGCTCCTTATGAGCCGCTCCCAAGCTCCTCCCATCCATGGACTGCTGGGAGGAATAAATTTCCAGACTAAACCTTTGTTTTCGGCTTCTATTTGCAGCTTTACATAGTCAAGTTCTGCAATGGCTTTCTTCAGCTCCACGTCGGCCCCACGCAGGTTAGTTCCATTATCAGAAACTAAAGTTTGCGGATAACCTCTTCGTGCCGCCATTCGTCGTAAAGCCATGATGAGTGAGTCAGTAGTCAAACTGTGGGCGACTTCAATGTGTATTGCTCGACTTGTCAAACAAGTGAAGATAACTCCGTATCTTTTTTCCTTCCTTCGTCCTATAGTCACCTCCATTGGCCCAAATAAATCACACCCACATCTTGTAAATGGTTGCTGGTGATGGTCTACTCGTTCGGGCGGCAGCTCACCCATCTTTGGAGACTTCGGTGTAGCTCTTAGAATTCTACATCGTATGCAGCTAGACGACAGCTTTCTCACTGTAGGCCGTAAGTGAATAATCCAATACCGCTGTCTTAACTCATTCACGACAGTTTCATTTGAACCGTGAGCGGCGCGTTCGTGATAATATTTTACCAATAAATTGGTCAGTCGATGTTTTCCATCCAAGATAATAGGTCGTTTCTGATCTGAAGAGACATGCTCTGCGACATCAATTCGACCGCCCAATCGTAGCAAACCGTCATCATCAAAAACGGGACTCAACTTGAGCAGTCTGCATTTACGTGGTAGAAATTTTGAATTTTTCAATATTTTCACTTCTTCTTCAAAACTTTCCCGCTGAGCGTACTTGATAAGTAATATTTCTGCTGCTGACATCGCATCTTTCATTGTCAAATCATTGTTTTTCTTCATTCGATTTATAAAAAGTAGCACATGCGCAGTTGATCGCAGTAGTCTTATCCATGAAGAAAATCTATTTATATCGGGGACTGAATATTTTTCAATTGTTACAGCTGTAGTCACACATACAAGTGCCGCCTTTCGTTCGCAGATGGAGTCTGGGTGCACTTGATTTAGTTTTGACTCTGTAGGCCAGTAACATTCATTTTCGATTAAAAATGAGGGACCTTGAAACCAAGAACTTTCATATCGTAGCTCTGTCTGATTTACTCTAGTAGCTTGATCTGCGACATTTATTTTTGTTGGTATGTATCTCCATTCCGAAACCTGCGACAACTCATCAAGTTCGCCTAATCGGTGTGCTACAAAGACTTTGTACTGCCTCGGTTCGCTTCGTATCCATTGCAATACTGTTGTAGAATCAGTCCAAAATACTCTCCGATCGGCTTTTATAGTGTGCTCCATTTCGACAGTTGCAGCCAGTCGTGCCGCTAGCAGTGCTCCTTGCAACTCTAACCTCGGTATAGACATTGGTTTTACTGGAGCCACTCTACTTTTGCTCGCAATAAAGGCGGTTTTGTAGGTTCCGTCGCTCATTGTGATTCTCCAATAGACAACTGCGGCGTAAGCTCTCTCGCTCGCATCAGAAAATATATGTAGCTCATATTTTTTACCTTTTTCAGTATAATTAAGATAGCAGCGCGGTATTTTTATCTCCTTTATTTGGTTCATCTGTACGATCCATGACATCCATTTTATATGTTCTTCGTCTTTTAACTTCTCATCCCACTGAATGCAGGATCGCCAAACATCTTGTAAAAGCATTTTAGATTTGATCGTGAATGGAGCTAGAAAACCATGTACGTCATAGATGGACATAATCACTCTCAACATTTCTCGTTTCGTCGGTTGATATTCATTACTGAATAAGTCGGCAGAAATTTTCTTAAAAGTAACATCGAAAGCAAAATAATCTTCAACTGGATACCAGCATAGTCCAAGCGTTCGTTCTGCAAAGCTTTCTCCATTATTAAATTTCACAGCGCTTGTGCTAAATGATTCTGTATCAATCGATACTAATGCTTTAGCGCAGTTGCTCGCCCAGCCTTTTAGCTCAAAACCACCTTTCTTGTTAATGTAATTTATTTCCTTCACAATCCGACTTGCATCCTTTTCTGAATCAATGGAATGAATCAAATCATCCATGTAACAGTCCCTCTTGATCGCTTCTACAGCTTCAGGATACTGTTCTTTCCACTGATCTGCGTTGTGATTTTTGACATACTGGGCGACACATGGCGAACATGTTGCACCAAAAATCAGAGAAGTCATGACATATTTACCTACAGGTTCTTCGGCTTTCTCTCGCCACAAAAAACGTTGTGCATGTTGATCTTCTCTTCGTATTTTTACCTGCATAAACATCTCTTTGATGTCACCGATTACAGCCACTCTCTTCTCGCGAAAACGCATCATTACGCCCATTATTGATATCAAATAATCAGGGCCGGTAAGTAAAAAATCATTCAAGCATTTACCATTACATTTTGCAGCAGCGTCATAAACCAAACGCAGCTTGGGCTTGTTGGGGTTCCGCACACCGAACACAGGTAAGTACCATTTCAATCCATGTTCATCTTCATTTTCATCAATCTTTCGTGCGTATCCAGAATCAAGCACTTTCTGCATTTGTTTTTTGTATTCATCCGCATACATAGGTTCACGACGAAATTTATTTTCTGTAGTTTTCAGTCTTGAAAATGCTCCTGAATACGAATTAGGCAGCTCAGGGTTGTCCGACTTCCACGGAAGTCCAATTTCCCATCTATCGTCGGTGTATTTGATTGTTTTCGATAAAATCTCTTCTACTCGAACATGATCAATGTTCACTCGCTGACATGATGATATTCCAATTGCCTCCAATTCAAAAGATTTCTTCACTAACTCATGTAGATCTCGCATATCCTCTATCTTTTCTGCGTCACAAGTTATGTGTAAAATACTTGAATTTTGAATGCTTCGTCCGCTCATGCAACCGCTAATTGTCCAGCCAAGAGGAGTCAAAGTAGCGTATGGCTCATTTTTTCTACCTCGAACAATTTCCATCGCTACTATTAATTCCCAATTATCTTCACCAATAAGAATTTTTGGAGTAGTGACGTCATCAATTTTCAAATATTCAGCAATTTTCTTAAAATGTTCATACTTCCCAACTTCGACTCGTGGTTGGATAGGAAGTGTCAAATCGTTTGTCGTACAAGCGCTCATCTTCAGTCGCCCTCCATTAGCACCAGATATTTCAAAATTCACAAATTTGCTCTCTATCTTCAAACGTTGGCTCTTCCATGCTCCGGTCAAGTGGAGTGAGTGAGGCGCTCCTCTGAGTCCGATGCTCTCCGCCAGCTCCGTATCTATCAACGTCATTGACGATCCGCCGTCTACTAAAGCAGTCGTATCGACGGAACCAGTCGGCCCGTGTATACACACCTTTATAGTTTTCAGTACTACATTCAAATCTGGCCGTGCCGAATCAGTAGTGTGTCCGATAGTCTCGGTTGATACGGTTTCTGCTGCAGGCGCGGGCTTACTCTGCTCCCTCTGCTCTGGAGTTGTCCGTTGACTTTTCGCTCTATAATGTAACAATTTGTGGTGAGCCATTTTACATTCATCGATTTCGCATGTAGGTTGATTGCAAGTATTGCGATCGTGTTTTGATACCAAGCACAAAAAGCAAAGCTTATTCTTCTTTACATGTATCCATCTAGCACGGCAGTGAGCTTTTTTGAACTTTTGACATGAAGTGAGTAGATTATGGGAGCGTAATTTACAAAAGCTACACTCATCTTGTGCGTCAGTCAACAATATCGACTTTTCTGACCGTTTTTGGTCGCGAACATTCTCGGTTGTCTGCTTTGAAATTCCTACGATTGACGACTTCTCAGCTTCAACGCAAAGAAATTGTGATAATAATTCCAATTTTGCCTTACCGCTTTTGATGTTCTCATACCCAAAATCGGTCCATTTTCCGAGTAATGTTGTAGGTAGTTTAGCGACAACGGCATTGTACAACTCCGGGCTTCCTACGTACTGTTCCTCCCCAACCGCACGAATAGCTGTAATACAATTCTTTATTTTTACAGAAAATTTAACAATATCCCCATGATACGACAGAGGCAAAGCATTCAACTTTTTTATTTGTTTTACAATTTTTTCCACCACTACTTCAGGTCTTCCATATATCATATTGAGAGCCTTCATCACTTCATCCGGCTCCACCTTCCCGATGAGCAGTGCCGACACTTGCTCTCTTGCTGAGCCTTCCAAACTGGCTCGCAAGCGCGACATTTTCTCCATGTTTGTATAGTTGCAAACTTTCGTTGTCTCTTCGTACGCGTCACGGAAATGCAACCACTCAATACAGTCGCCACTGAATTTTGGGAGAGATTTTGGCATGCAGAATCTGGAAATCAATCGGTCGTTAGTACACAATTGAGTTGGACTAGTTGCTAAATCCTTTATAGCTTGTGCCAACATCTGCATTCCGTCTTGATTACAACATGTCTCCTTCTTATTACCCAAATCTTTTGTTACTGGTTCCGGCGGCGGCGACGGCGATGGTTGAGAAGAAACCCGAGCGCCGTAGTTTTTATTTAACCACTCGTCTACGTCTGGTGCTGTAGATAACTCTTCGAACTCACTAACCAAAGAACGATTTGACTTGGTACCTGATTTTGATTTCATACTTCCTCCTTTGAGTGAGTTGAGCTCGCTCTGAAGCTGATTTTGCAAACGTTCGGTTTCCATTTTTTTCTTCATTGCTTCATATTCGGTTTTTACTTTCTCTGCTTCGATTCTTACTTTCTCTGCTTCGATTCTTACTTTCTCTGCTTCACATTCGATTCTTACTTTTTCTGCCTCTAAAAACTTCTTCTTCATTTCTGCTTCCAAAGCGTCAGTTGTTTTAGAGTTGCTCATAGAAGCTATTTCGAATTCCAATTCCTGTATCCTCCTGACGGTAGACGTAGCGATGCTGCGTGATGTTGTAGCAGATGTGCGCTTCAAACTATTCTTCTTCCCCTCGGAAGGAAGAGCAGTGGGGACCTTCGCCGTCCTGTGCGCATCCAGATCTGTTTGGTTTCCTTGCTCAGCTCGTTTACCCGTTTCTTCCATCATAATGGAGGGAGTCGCGCCAGTTTCCTTTCCACTTCTAGTTTTTACCATTACGTGTTTTATAGCCCTTTTCTGCTGACGCAGGTGCTCGAAGGACCAATATAAGCGGCTGTGGCCTGCAGGGGGCTTTCTCAATAATTTAAACACATATTATTTCTCATCATTATTTACTGGTGTAATTTTTGGTTTGTTATTTTGACGCGACTGAAATATGTCAGCAAGTGACATTATGTACATGTTCTTTTTATAAATACTTTTGACATTACTTCGTGTTTTATAGGACTATTATGCCTAATAGACCTGACATAGTGATAATCGACCGGGAGGCGCGGCGCGCAGCGCTCGTCGACATCACGGTGCCGCATGACGAGAACCTTGTGAAGGCAGAAAAAGACAAGATGTTAAAATACATCGATCTGTCTCATGAGGTTACCGACATGTGGCCCGTGGACTCGACGATCGTTGTGCCCATAGTCGTGTCTGCGCATGGGCTGATAGCGAAGAGCCTCGACCATCATCTCAAGAGGCTCTCACTAGAGCCACTTGCTTGGATCAAGGGTCAGATGCAGAAGGCGGTCTTGCTCGACACCGCTCGAATTGTCCGAAGGTTTCTCTCTCTCGGGTCCGACCATCGGTAGCCTGGGTTCGCCCCGCCGCCGGTGGTGGAAATTCCATTTTGTTATTTTATATTAATTTTAGATTTAAGTTTTGTATGTAAAATTAATATAAAAAAAGAAATGTGTGAATAAACGAACAATAATAATATAACTTTATTTCAGAATATATTAATTCCATAATGCAGTCAGTCAGTCCGTCAGTAATTATTATCTAATACACAATGAAAATCTAAATTATCAAAAATTTGCCCACACCCTGCCGTACCTATACTCTATAATAGCTGGCAAATGGCAGGTGGAGTTGGGTCCAGAATTTAAAAATATGACCAGCGCCACCTTCCAGAGTGACGGACAGGGTATGGTTCTCAGTTAAATACATTTTCTTACGGAAGCCAGCCACTCGCTTCCGAATTATAGCAGCAAAACTGTCCACCCTATCATCTGCAAACATACCCGAGGCGCTACAAAATCTGGGCAGTCGAAGGAGATAGCGAAAGGCATTGTTATAAGTTATATGTCACTTCCCACACTAAACTAAGTTTGTCCTGTGGGAAGTAACCTAAGTTATATCACATTGATTTTTTATACAAAAGCGTCAAACTTGGTGTAATTATAGTGCAAACTCAAAAGTAAAACAACAAAATAAAAACCGGCCAATTACATGGTGGTACGAAACCCTCGGTGCGCGTGTCCGACTCGCACTTGGCCGCTTTTTATTTTTTCTTACCTCCGGTAAAAAAAACAAGGTAAAACAATTTATTGGAAGCAATTTGCATTTTAGCATATTAAGTACGTACCTAAGTCTTTTGCATTATATACCACGTATAAAATTTAATAGTAAATGTTATCTGTCGCTGTTGCTACTACTTAAATTTGAAAATTTTTAATTGTGTCGTCAAAATGTCAATCTAACCGCAAATTCTATAACGATTCAAATTTCAAATGCCATTTCAATGTGTAACATGTAACATGAATGCGTAATTTATTGACGTTTGTCGATAAATTACTATAAATAAATATACAATGTGTCCTATTGTTCACATCTTGAGAAGCGGAAGCGATATCGAAATGAAGTGGGAGCTCGCGACTATTCTGATCACGTCACTGTGAATAAACTCGTATAAACATTACACAATTTATAGTTCCGATATATTCGTAGACCGAAATTTACTTTATGAAATGAGGTACTTTTTCAATAATAATATGTATATCTGCTTAATTTTTAGGAATATATTTATTACTAGCAACCTCGCGCACCGAGGTTTTCGCGCAACAACAAAAAAACGATAAAAAACACGTTTCATATATGACCCCCATAATTTTACACTTTTTTAAATTTTGTTATTTTTTTTTTGTCCAAAATAACACATATTCTGTGAAAATTTCAACCGGCTAACTATTGCGGTTCCAACGATACAGCCATCGGACGGACGGACGGACGGACGGACAGACCTTGTAGGCTTAGTAATCTGCTTCTGTACGGGGTACGGAAACCTAATAAACGATTGCTTCTGTATATCTTTTACCCGCTGACGCTTAGTTTCCGAGGCCGAAGGCCAAGCAGTGTTCAGGTACACGACATACTTTCTCGAAGAAAGCAAGCAAGTAACTAAGGGCGAGGCCGAAGGCCGAGCTGCGTTCAGGTTAATAATATAGTTACTCAAAAAAAGTAACTCACCAAGGGCAAGGCCGAAGGCTGAGCTGCGTTCAGGTTATAGCGTTTGGGGAATATGTCACATTTTTTATAGACAGCCGGCGCGGTGTCTGTGTCCAATACTTCAACGGAAGATCAGACACAGCCAATAACACCATTCCTCGCGAAACCACGTTCACAGAGGCGCCATGCCGGCTATGAGGCAGATAAAAAGCTCGTTGTCTAATTTAATGGTACGCCATTTGAAGATTCCCAGGTTATAATATAAGGGAACACACTCGCCGGAAGACCGTTCCATATTTTCGCCGTACGACACAGGAAAGATTTCGAAAAACGATGTGTTCTTAGAAGATAGTTGTCAACAACATATGAATGTTCCGAGCGAGTCCGGAGGGTGTGGCGGAGACGGATAGGGACAGGAGGGATGAGGGAAGCCAATTCATCAGAGCACCGTCCATGGTAGTACCTATAAAACAGGCTAAGTGAACCGATTGTTCGCCTGTAGCGAAGTTCCTTCTCACACTAATAAGTGGAAGTTTAAATATCAAGGCTAAGTTGCGCTTATTCTATGATGTAAATAAATACTCCTGAGCTCACGCGCCATCGGAAACAGCGTGACAGACCGTAGACCGCTTGCGGAGAGTATTTGTCGTCGTGAACTAATGACAGTAGCTGTCAGTTGCCCTTACATCTGACTAATTCTTGCGATCCAACAATAATTGTGCAAGTGTTTGTTGTTCGGGAAACGATGCCAATGGGAAAATATTAAATAATTTACGTTATTTAAACGTATTTAATTTATTTTAATATAACTATTTTACTTAAATTTTAAGCTTTAGATCAAGCAAGACTAGGTGCCGTGTCAGTCCGTTTCGATCGACCTTCATTCAGTGCGGTGGTAAAATTTTCTGGCAGCCCTACGGTCAATTAAACGCTACCTAGTACGGCAAGGGGAGGAACCTACAGTTTTACGTATAATCAGAATCACGGCCAGCCTCAGCGATTGGACGGTCACCTATACAAAGACTGACCGAGCAGCCGCTGCATGGCTCTACCGAGATAATGAGGACAAATTATTAATAATATTTTGGCTGCCTCAATCGAGGACTTTGAGTAATCATACGTATATAGGTATGGTCTGTGCAAAAGTGGACTCTCTTCAGATCTCACTTTAGAGTTGGTTTCCACTTTTGAAGTAAACGAAAATAGTGTTTATGTACATATACATACCACACGATGTAATCCCGGTAATCGGGGTAATCAGAGTATTCGGTGTTGTGCTGCAAGTATGTACTCTTGTAAATTACAGCCCAACACCGACCAATACATTTAGCAAAGTATTCGGACAAGATAACTATCAAGCAGCAAGTAAGCACGCAGACCCACCTGCTGCATGACTCGGTGGAAGGACCGTCCGTGCCAAGGTGAGAGGTGGCTGGCTGGTTATCCCTTAGTCGCCTTTTACGACATGCACGGGGAGAGACGCAGTGGGGCTATCCTTTTTAAGTACCGGACCCACACGGTACCGGTGTTTATGTCTTTGTTCAAATTGAAATTAGTAGATACACCTGTGAGGTACACCTTTTTCTATTTTATTTTATGGAAACTGACAGGTTGGCTACATCACCTACGACATCCGTGATGTCAGCCCATAACACCGGGTGAACTAGGTGCTATGTCAGTGCTACCCTTCGGTCATGCTGGCTACATTGAACTGAACGGAAAACACAAACTATTTACATAGTCGTTTCGAGCGACGTTTCGCTCAGTGCGGTGGTACCAACTCGGCCGGGATAAACCCTACCACCTAGTAAGGTAAGAATGGAAGAAACACCTTCTCTATTGAGGATTATACCACAACAGCCTTCCTCAACACCTTCGTCTATACATCTCTACTCTACATATTTACCTACTACTCTACCGTGTGTGGCCGGTACTTTAAAAGAATAGCCCCACTGCATCTCTCCCCGTGTATGTCGTAAAAGGCGACTAAGAGATGTGACTCCCTTCATATATTACTAGGTGGTAGGATTTAACCCGCCCGGGTTGGTTTGGTACCACCGCACTGAGTGAAAGGTCGGTCGAAACGGCTATGTAAATAGTTTGTGTTTTCCGTCCAGTTCAGTGTAGCCGGCACGACCGAAGGGAGGCTCTGACGTGGCACCAAGTTCACCGCGGTGTTGTGGGCTGACATCGCGGATGTTGTAGGTGATGTGGCCAACCGTGTCAGTTTCCATAAAAAAAATTCAAAATTCAACATATCTCTGTGCGTTCATACGTCGAGAACAGCTGAATCAATTTACACGCGGTCGGTATTGCTACCTCCACTTACATCCAGATTACTATATATGGGGTTTTAGTCGGGGAAAATCTAAAATATTAAACGAAAATTAAATTTAAAAAAATAAAATCCAAGATAATGACAAAAGCAACAAATTTTAACTGGATTTTTTTTTATGTAAACCAGCATGGGTAGCTGTGCCGAGAGACCAATGGTGCAGTTGACAGAGCCAAAATCACCTCTCCTCGCGTAACCACGCTCAGTTAGGTGCCATGCCAGCAGATTTGTGGACTGTTGCTAGGTTGTCTAGCCCGTTAATACGACGTTTGAGGGCTGCCTAGCCCAATGATATCATAAGTTAAAAGGAGGTAGATGAGCTCCCAGGCGACACATTAAATACAAGACCACAGTCCTGTCTGAAGTTAGTCGCCCACCAACTACGCACGCGTTCGCACCGCTAACCACGAGCCGCTAACACATCGAAAATGCCGTCGTGTGTAATGAATGAGATTCTGCACTAATTCTAATAATTGGAATAAGACTATTCGAGTCGGCGCATCACTTTATAGGTTCTTCCTCTTAACTTTTCAAGGACGTGCCATGTGTGAGCACTGAATGTCATATAGATAACCTTCTTTTCTAAGATATCATTGGCCTAGCCTAACGGGCTACGACGCTTGAAGACACCCAGGTTAAAGGATTTAGACGTATCAGCCAAGGCTGCCTGTCTAAAATAAATAAATATTAGCCGGACTGCAACGCGAGCGAAGCCGCAGGCACCACAGTGGGGTACATTAAAATCCATAGGTGGTCTCGCGCAAATTATTTCACATCTAAGTATTCTATCTATCTATACCACCGCACAACGGCGCGCGTCAATTTGAAGACGAATCCAAAAAGATCTTTTATAATATCATCGAGAATATCATGTTGATTTATGTGAGCCTCTACTGCTATTGTCGCGACATCTTGAATCTAACCGCAGAAATGGGGTTACCACAGAACAGAGATGCGGCGGCCGTCTTTTTTTTTTATATGGTAACTGAAACGGTTCAGGGCAAGGCAGCGGTTCCACAGACGAGCTGCTTGTAGGTATCGTGATTTGTGAATGAGTCGGAATATGATGTAGTGGAATGGGAAGAAATAGTCATGAAATAGGTAATTATCGTTTGGCCTTCGCGATAACGATAGCGCTTAACCTTAAATATGCCACAGTTCATCTAAAATCATCTCGTTCGACAGTCGGGTTCGGGTTTTAATGTTCCGGTTGAAAGCATTATTATTATTATATACTAGTCGAGCCCGTAGCTCCGCTCGCGTGACATTCTGTCTAAATTTTCTTTCCCTAAAAACCTTATTTGGACTATTATTTACATAAAAAATAAAATAGCCAAATCGGTTCAGCCGTTTTCAAGCGCATCAGCTTACCTACGATATGAATGGACTTACGTTGATGTCGATGCTTTGAAATCAGTGTTTTTAATATTTTTTCTATGAAAAGATAAAAAAGTGATAGGTTTGTCATGCAACTATACAGGATTATAAATTAATATTATAGGTACTATTTGCCTCTCGCTCACACAGTATTGCCGTCTAAAGAAAATAAAACAATTGTTCCAAGACGAAAATTTGTAAATAAAAATATATACTGCAAAAATTTTTTCATGCCGACTGTACAGCTTTAAAACGCCGCAATTTTCAATCCCATGCACTAAATAGTTATGCCTCAGTTCTAAAATATTATTTCTGTGTTTTCAATCTAATAGCATGGACAAAAAAAAAATTTTAGGCAGATCACTCGCTGTGATCGTCTGCCTAAAGCCGGGTCTCCTGCGAATGTTTTAGAAATATTTATACAGAAACATCAAAACATTGGGGCGTTGCCATCCACATTTGTATGAAAACCATAGATAAATCATGTTTTTGTTTCATGTTTTTAGTGTATTATTTCGAAAAAACATGCGCAAGAGACGCGGCTTTACATGGAATCAAAATGTAGCTTTCGTCATCGATGGCTTTGGTATTTTTTTTTTCACTGCGCGCACTCGCACTCGAACCCGTTTGGCTCCTCTCGGACTGGCATAGTCGCAAGGGGCCTAAAGTCATATTCAAAAAATATTTTAAAAAATTACAATTTATGCAGCATAACTTTTTTATTTATGTATACTGTTAGGTATATCGGGGAAGACCGAATGGCCATGTATCTTAGCGCATGTAATACCAGTAGTTGAAAATGTAAATGCTGTAGTCAAGAACATTCTAATAAAGTAAATAAATAAATAAATAACAAAACATACCTACTATGATACAATTTGGAATTTAGAAAACGTAAAGTGAATATAAACAAAATAGTCACTTGCCTTTTTTTCGTCGCACTCAGCACAGCAGGAATAAATATAAATAAATAAAATAGATAAAACTATCGCTTTTAAATATCGCATTAGAATTTAAATATGTTTAAAAATTATCGCATAATAAAATTTATGTATGAGGTCGACGTTTGAGCTGTCAGTGGCGAAAGTCACGATTTTTTCTGTAAAATTTTCATTAATCTTATTGTTTAAATTCTAGTCGTTTTAGAGCTTCTTCCCGATGGGGAGCACCTCAGAGAGTGAGGCAGACATGGAGGAAAGTGGAAAAGCAAATGCGTCAAAAAGAAAGGGTGAAGAAGTAGTACTGACTGAGGAGAGTGATCCAGGTGATGAAGGTGGTTCATTCATTAAAGTTCATGGAAGGAAAGCGGCGAAAATTGAGAAGACGAAGGAGAAGGAGAGGCAAATTGAAATAATTGTCTCTTCTAGTGAGCCCTTACCAAAACTTATGGCATTTGCTAAGTTGCTGAGAGATGTTTGTGTCAATGGAGTCCAAAATATTAAGATAAGAAATCCATATAAGACGTCTGTATTTTTTGCTGATTCTAGAAGTGCAGGAAAATTGGAGGAAAATACAAAAATTCGAGAAAAGGGTATGTTATGTGTAAATGCGCACACAGAAATTGCTGCATATGGTGTAGTAAGACAAGTAGACATTGAAATTGATGACAAAGAACTGGAGTCTATATTCTCTTGTGATTCTACAAAAATTATAAAGGTAAAGAGATTGAAGCGTAGAAGTGCTACTGGAGCATGGGAGTTAAGCGAATCAGTACGTTTAGCTTTTGATTCCAAGATTCTCCCTGAAAGAGTTTATGCCTTTGGAGTACCAAGGAAGGTGGAACAATATGTTTTTCCGGTAACCCAGTGTTCAGGTTGTTGGAAATTTGGGCACATTAAAATATCATGTCCTACTAAGAAGATTGTGTGTCCAAAATGCGGAAAAAATCATGAAAACTGCACTACAAACGAGTTGAGATGTATTAATTGTAACGGAGCTCATATGGCATTGTCAAAAATATGTCCAGCGTATTCCAAAGAAAAGTATATCAGAATGGTCATGTCAGAGGAGAAAGTAAATTACAGAACAGCTGCGAATGAGCTAAGAAATTCAAAATCCATTCTTCAAGATCAAGAAAATGATATTATAAAGTTATCCGGTACCACAGATAAAGAACTGGCAAGTTGTAGTATGATGACATCTGAACCATTATTGATAAATGAGTCAATGACAAATCGTCCTTTGTATTCTCAAATACTACGCTCACCCGCACCTGTACCTCAGAGAAATAACATCAAGAGTGATCATAATTATGCACGCTCAAATACAGGTGAGCGGCATGGGGCTACAAAAAAGTCATCTCAGATTCCGTCAGGTCCCAGTAAAGTAATCATTGAGAAGGTGGTGAAATTAACAGAGAATATCAAGTCGTCAAGCACAGGTTTGTCAGAACAGACTGAAGATCGAGGAAGCAAAAGATTAATGGAGGCGCTTTATAAGTTTAAGGACATAATATTGTCTAGTCTAAGCATGAGTGAGAAGGTTGAGAGTTGTGTGGAGTTAATTATAAATGTTGTAAAATCTTGGGTAGTGAGCATTTGTATGGATGGGTCATTTTTGACTTCTCTTTTTAATGGCTAGTCACAATAATAATAATAAGAGTATTAAATGTAATTTTTTGCAGTGGAATTGCCAAAGTCTCAGACCGAAACTTCCAGAATTTGAATTATTGTTGAATCGGGAAAAGATTCATGTTGCTATTTTGAGTGAAACTTGGCTGGAACCTGGGTCGAGATTGCACATTTCTGGTTATAATATATTCAGAAAAGATAGAGCTGACTCTTATGGAGGAGTTGCTATAATCTGTCACAAATCTATGATAGTTAAAATTTTAAATTTACAGAGAATTCAAATGCCAGCTGAAGTCATTGGTATACAACTTTTTAATTGTGCTCACATTGAAAATATTTTATCAATATATTGCCCACCAGCTGTATGTTATACTTCTAATGATTGGGATAGTCTTTTTACCTTATTTACTGAAAAGACTATTATAGCAGGTGATTTTAATGGCCATCATTTAAATTGGTCAAATAGAACAGATCTAAGAGGTACACAAATATCAGAAGCCATAATAGACAGTAATTTTGTTTATATTAACGATGGACAACTGTCAAGAATTAAATTAGTTAGCAATATTTTACAACAATCCTCTCCGGATGTGACTTTTGCTACTACTGATATAGCATTAAAACTCGCTTGGGTAATAACAAATGAAACATTAGGAAGTGATCATCTGGTTATTAAATTTTCATCAAATTTGCAAAGATTACAGAAAAGCAAACATAAAAGAAACTATAAATTGGCTAATTGGGATAAGTACAAGGAAATATTAGAACTAGTATTTAAAGGTAATGATATTGAAGAAGATTTACAGTGCAGGTATGATAATTTTATTAAAGAATTAAATAGAGCAGCCGATTTGTCAATTCCGCATATTAAAGTTATTAAAAATCCATCTCAATCTTTTACGCCTAAACCATTTTGGACTTCAAAATTGTCGAATTTGATTGCCAAGCGTCGTTTAGCCTTAGTCAGATTTAGGAAAATGCCATCGACGGAAAATTTAAATAAATATAAAGAATGTGTAGCAGAGGCTCAACGTTGTATTAGACAGGAAAAATATAAAAGTTGGCGAGAATTTTGTGACAGTATTGACGAAAGTACCACGTCTTCTGATTTATGGAGACGTATGAAATGGATTAAGGGTAACTCTTTCAGTAGGGCAGTTCTTTCTAAAGTACAGGCTGAGGAATTCATTTGTAAACTAACACCAGATTTTGTAAGTAATGTCACACCAGAATTTGTCTCCTTTAATAGTAATCTAGACAGAAATATATCCATACATGAAATAGAAAATTGCAGTAAAGCGAAAGACACATCTCCAGGAGAGGATGACATATCCTATTCGATGATTTTTAATCTCCCAGCAGAAGGCAAGAGGTGTTTAGCTAATTTATACAGTGCGTTTTATCAAGAAGGCTTTGTTCCAAATCAATGGCGGTATATTAATGTTGTACCTATTCCAAAACAGGGAGGAGTACATAATGAAATGTCAACTTGGAGACCGATCTCATTAATTTCATGTGTTTGTAAAACTCTACATTTGATTATAGCTAGAAGATTGGAATGGTTTATAGAACATAATCATAAGTTATCTGATTTCACAGTCGGTTTCAGAAGGGGTCAATCAAGTATAGATTGTTTAACTCGATTATGTACTAGAATTCAAATTGGTTTTTCTAAAAACTGTCAGGTTCTAGCTTGTTTTGTAGACATAGAAAATGCATATAATAATGTTGATGTAAACAGTCTCACACGTATTTTAGATAGGCTTAATATTGGAAGGCAGTACTGCAGGTATTTATTTAATTTTCTTAATGAAAGATACCTAATTGTACATACTGCTGAAGGTGATGTTATTCGTAGAAAAACCAGCAAAGGTCTTGCCCAAGGAGATCCTTTGTCTCCTTTATTATTCAATGTGGCTACTATAGATGTTAGCAATAAGATCTCCAATGTATTTTTTTCGCAATACGCTGATGACTTTGTATTTTACATTTATGTTGATAAGATTAACAATTCAAATATTAACTTACAACAGGCTCTCAATGATCTAGTGAAAATATTAAATGATTTAGGCCTAGAATTATCTGTTCCTAAGACTCAGTGCTGCCTTTTTAGGAAAGGTCGAAATCAGAGTCAATTAAAGTTAAACATTCAAGGAAATGAAATACAATTTTCTGATCATATAAAGTATTTAGGAATGTGGTTGGATACTTCATTACGATGGATCAAACATATAAACGAAATTTCAGCCAAATGTTCACGGTTTATAAATATATTAAAAATTTTAGCTGGTTCAGGGTGGGGTGTACACACAATTCATTTACGCCGTATTTACATTTCATTAATTCGCAGTAGGTTAGATTATGGTTCGTTTTTGTATGACACCAGTGCCCACAAGTATTTATATAAACTAGACAAAATTCAGAATCAATGCTTACGTGTTATTGGAGGTTTTATAAAAAGCACGCCCATTCATGTTATGGAGAGCGAGTTGTGTATACAACCTCTATTTCTACGTAGGAAGTACCTTGCTTACAAATATGCATTGAAATGTTTATCTGTAAAGAATAATGAGACGGTTGAGCTTCTTCGACAGTTGGAAATTTTACAAATTAGTAGCAAATATTGGAAAAATAAAATTACTCCTTCAGTTGTATCAGCTTTAAAAATATTTAAAAATGAACCCATGTACATAAGTCATATGCCAGATATTTTTTCTCTTAAAACTTGGGTCAGCGGAATTAACATTCAAGAATTTATAAAGACACATATAGAAGGCATAAATTTGGCAAAACGCAATATGGATTCTGGTACAATCTTTCGAGCATGTATAAATATGTTAAATCATGAATATAAAGATTATTACTTTATATTCACAGATGGTTCTAAAGATTCTGAAAGATTAGGAGCGGCTTTCTTTGATCCAAATATAGGTACAAATGCAAAATTTAAAATTTCTGGTAAAACAAGTATCATGACAATAGAGCTGACAGCAATTCTGGAAGCTCTGTCGTATATAAAATCCCTTTCGCTGCTTTCGGCAAATAAATTTGTAATATTATCAGATTCTAGGAGTGGGCTTCAAGATATTCTACGGAGTGTTAGAGGAGGGAGAAGTTCCCCTGTAACCTATGCCATCCTCAAAACGATTGACGAAATTAGACAACTGGATAAGAAAATAAAACTTCAATGGATTCCTTCCCATGTTGGTATAAATGGAAATGAAACTGCTGATAGGCTAGCAAAGGAAGCAATTTGTGATGGTATTCCATTAGAAGTTAAGCCTACGTATTTGACTTTAACGTGTTTAGCTAAGTATAATTGTTATATTAGGTGGAAAGAATATTTTGATCTTAGATCTAGAGATAAAGGAATATGGTATAAAATCATACAAAATGAACCGCCCTTAGTACCCTGGTTTGACAAATTAAAAATGAATCGTGAAGGTCTTGTCGTGGCTTTTCGTTTAAGATCTGGTCACATTCCTTTAAATAAATTTGGTTTTTTAATGAAAAAGGTATCATCTCCAAATTGTGATCTATGCGGAGTTCCTGAAGATGTATATCATATTTTGACCGAATGTGCAAGGGGAAATTTAGTTAGGAAACATTTGAATTATGGGCGATTCTGTTTAGGTCCATATATAGATAATTTGGCTCATCCAGCATCCGAGGGTGCTGCGAAGTTGTTTATAATGTATAATGTTATTATGAAAGAAAGAGCTGCTCGCTCGAATTAGTTTGGTTAGTTTTTAAGTTGTTGTTGTCTATTATTTTATTGTGTTATGTTTGTTGTTGTATGAAGAGGGTTGGCATTTTCATTTAATGAAACAAACCCTTTAATAAATGAAAAAAAAAAAAAAAAAAAAAAAAAAATGTATGAGGTTATGTATGACATACATAATGAGTGGGAAGAGTAAATAGTTTGCAATCTTCTCAATAGAGGCCGCTGCCCCACTTAGTGAAAAGCTGTGTGTAGTTCACGGTTTCAACAACAGATGGTGCTGTCACATTTTTAGTGAATCTTATATGTATGGTATGATATGGTGTTGCATAAAATTATTCGACACATACGCTGTCCCCCGACAAACGGAGTAATCGGTGTTGTGCTGTAAGGACTCTCGTAAATTACAGCACAACACCGACCGCCACGTTTCGCAAAGAATAAACAGCAAGGAAGGAACGAAAACCCACCTAGCCGATGCCTGTAGAACGACTCGATGGAACGACCATGCCAAGGTGAGAGGTGGTTGGACCCGTCGCCCTTTAGCACTGCATATTGTCCTTATTTCTTTCATAGTCGCTTTTACGACAGGCACGGGGAGAGATGGGGGTATTCTTTTTAAGTACCGGCCCCACACAGTACAATATGGGACAGCTAGTTAGAAAATGGCTTTGAAAATAAAATACGTTTTATCATAAACTCAAGTATATTTTCATGATTTTGTTCAATTAATTTCCATATTTCTCCTTACACTAGTAAAATAGAGCTACGTCTAGAGGGGGATGATGGCTACATGACTATCACAATGCTTAATTACTTACACAACTACAAATTATTACATTTCTACCTAACTATACACAGAGTAGTCTTTATCACTTATATGTTATAGTGGAGTACTATAAATGCGAACAGGATTAAGTTCACGCGAAAGAAAATCTATGTTTTTGTTTATTTTATTTATATAACATTTTGTCTTATCTTTTATGAAGGGTTTTATGTGAAACTCATTGACAATGCACAACAACACATTCACTGGCTAGCCAATACTCGTATGTTTCAGTTTTGTAAAAAAAAATTGGTTGTCTGTAAAGTCGGTTTACGGACGATAGTTTTACGTGATGACGTGGAATAATCGTAGTACATAGATCAAAGATCAGTAATTTCTATTTCCAGTAGAAAGATTAATCATCTTGTGACTGGCCATCAAAACTTGTGTTGACTGATCTTGACAGTTTTACTTCTTAAGACGTTTCCATGGTAACTTTGAATATCAACGCTACACACTTTCGTGCGTGCAGCCGGTGCTCTTCAATTTTTAAGACGTGACGTCATCACGTCCAAAAATATAAAAAAAATCAACAGGAAGTTCCTCAGTTTATTATTAGGTTGATTTTGTATACTACCTGGTTATCTAAGGGGATTGAAAATGCCGGCGTTCCTATTTTCCTCTCGCTCACACAGTATCACCGTCTAAATAAAATAAAGCAATTGTTGGAAGACAAAAATTTACAAATAAAAAAATTTAATTGTCAAATAACCTCATACTGCCCGGTCGTCTGTTGCCCTGGTACTTTAGAACCAGAGGGATAAATGTGTACAAGCCGACGCTTGTGCCGATTGTGCCTCTCTATCGCTTGTTACGCGCTCTCGCTTGCACACACAGGCTCAGATGGAACGTGACACTTTTTCGTGCGTGCAGCCGGTGTTCATCAATTTATAAGACGTGACGTTATCACGTCAAAAATTTTTTTGCATGCCGACTGTACAGATATAAAACGCCGCCATTTTTAATCCCTTTCTTTAAATAACCAGGTTATACGTTTTTAATGTACATAATATTTTCAATATGTACAAAGTTAATTTTCAAGCAAATGTGTGATTAAACTATAAAAATATACATGTACAAATCGTATTCTTGGCCCTTGTTTTTTTTTACGTTTAACAAAAATAGTTGCATATTTTCATGATTTTTCAATAGATGTTCAAAATATTGATATAAAATTTTTATATTACGCTAAAGCTGAAATTTTCACCTTTAGCATAATCTTAAAATTAGTATAACAATGAATACAATTTCGTCTTACATAACATAAGGTATTTCTTTTTAACCCAAATTACGTACCTATTCTGAAAGTTACCAATAAAATACTGAACTATTAATAAATTGTACAATACAATTTAATCTAAACACATTCTTCAAATCACACTCCTAAAAATATTAATTATCTATACAACACATGCCAGCTTAAACCTTAATACACGGTGTTACATTAATAGGTGGTAGATGGTGGTATTAACTGTTGTGGGGTGATTCTAGACCTGAAAGTTGACCACTTATGTTCTACGACTTTTTATTTTGAGTACTTTTTTCGTTGTCTCTGCCTACCCCACCGGGGAGAAGGCGTGTGTGTATGTATGTATGTACTTTTTTGTTTCACTTTCATCATACAAAACTGCCGAAACAATAGAAAGGAAGAATGCCTTTTTAGAAAGGAAAGTTCAAAACTGTGATTCGCAAATTAATATTCGAAGGAATATTTGTTTTAATAAGTGATAATTATTATGTCCAAGTCAGAACAATATTTACATTATCAATTGAGTTCGAGCACGATCGTGGTTCGAGACACGAGCGTGATCGAAGACAAAGAATATAATTACATAAAAAAAAAATAAAAAAAATTATATATTTGGGGGCAACTCGCCTCTCACACACTCACGGGAAATATAAAATGTAAAAACCTCAAAATATGAATTTTAAAAATGGCTTTTCCTACCAGCCAATTGAGTAAAGCATAGTAAAATAAAAAAGGCATTGATTGTCCTTTAAAAAAGTCTCATAATAATATATTATTTTCAATAGACTAGCCAGCATTTAGCTCTGATGCTGTCTATATCACACTAAACTTATTTTTAATGTATTTATCAAGTCTGATTTTTAATGTATTTAACTGAAGTTGCACTTATAACTTCATCAGGTAAATTTTTTTATGTAATCTGGTATGGCTGGCTGATTCGGAGGGGCCAAAGCGCATGCTCCAACCAGCCAATATCACCTCCGAGAGGTAGGTGCCATACCGGAGACTTCCCTGGATTGCTGGCTATACTGGACTAGAGGAGAACACAGCCAAGGCTGCTATGCGGCCATCTTACATCCAGTACGGTGGTACCAACCCAGTCGGCTACAATTTGAGCCTACCATCTAGTAAGGGGCAAGGGATTATTAAGTGTTCACCGGGGTTTAAATTTACATTTGTACAATATGCCTCTCCCAAATTTTTCTCCAATATATAGCTTTCAGTTAAAATACCAAAAACTACCACCCAAAATGTAACAGCGTGTATAAACCATTATGTACACTGTATGTTGCTAAACTTGTTTATTTTTTATTTGACTACCAATTTAAAAAAAATTACAATTTAAAAAAATTACAATTAAATCAATGCATCGCATCCTGTAAATATAAATTGAAACCAAATGTTCTTCCTGTATTTAATCCTTATCCTTACCTTTAATAAAATCCAACGTCTGCTTTCTGTCTGTCTGTCCGCTTATAACTCGAGAACCACTGAACCGATTTTAATAAAAAAAAAATCTACGGATAGCTTGATTCTTCCCTACAACTATAGGCTTACTATCACGCTAAATGGCTTATGAGGTTAGCGGAGAAGTCAAATATGAGAGCGGGCGGACCCGCGGGCACAGCTAGTTTGATATAAGTTAAACAGTTTTATATTCACCACTAGATGTTACCGCAACTTCTCTTCACGGTAGAACATCCTGTTGCCATCGTTAGATGTGCCGGAATACGTCAATTAAAACACCATGTGAATTGATTCAGTAGTTCTCGACTTATAAGCGAACATTGAATCGACATTGGCGCGTTGGTCGCTCATAACAGATTTTGTATTAGGATATATTTAAAAACATCTTGATAATCTTGCTAAGCGTGGTGGTCGGTGTTGTGCGGTAATTCACACGAGTTCTTGCAGCACAACACCGATCGCTCTGCTTACATCGATTGTGGCGATACAGCGTGACGATATGTATGTATTTAACATGTCTTCACCGCTTTATTTGGCTTCAATGAATATTTACGGATGCGTGTGTGGGTGAAAATTGGAAAACATGATTTCCGATTCTGTATCCAATGTGGAACAATCTACTGGGGCCAGAACAACATTGCAGCGACTGCGCCCGCGCGGTATATTGTGTTTCACTGATATTTCTACTTATAAATACTTTTTATACTTTTTTCAGTTTAATTTGTTGCCGAGGGGGTAAATAAATATTTCTATGAATAATAAAAGCTTGTAAATATTACAAAATAATATGGCATCATAGAGTTTTGGCTCTAGCATTTTGTACAAGACAGATTGTACTTAAAAATAGCACGGCAGAAAATTAAAAATACTTAAAAAAAAATCTTTTTACAAAAAAAATGTGGCCCTACCTTCTCAGTAGATGTCACGACTTAAAACCCACTCGGATTGGTACCATAGCACTTAATTAAGGTCGGTCGAAACGGCAGGTAGTTCCGTGCAGCCAATATAACCAAAGGGAAGGTGGTATTTATTTTTTTAACCGCCCACACTGACGCACCGACACGACACCTCGTTACTCTCGCAACGAGCATCGGGCTGACGTCACGGATGCGTCAGGTGTAATCGTTTTTTTTTATGGAAACTGACACGGTTGACTACATCACCTACTACATCCGTGATGTCAACACATAACACTTTGGTGAACTAGGTGCTGTGTTAGTGCCTCCCTTCAGTCGTGCCGGCTACACTGAACTGGACGAAAAACACGAACTATTTAAATAGCCGGTTCAACACGAACTTTCATTCAGTGCGGTGGTAGCAACCCGGGCGCCTATACGGAAATGCTACTTCAATACGTCCCCGCGGCTGGGACGAACTCAGTTAGATTTCGATATACGCCACCCGGGCGGGTTAAACCATACCACCTAGTAAGGTATGAAGAGAAGGGACCTACAGTTTTGCGTGAACAACGGTCAGCTTCCAACGGTCGAGCGATCACCCCATCCATCCACTGACCGCGCCGAGGTGTGCTTACGATCCGACCGACAGTCGACCGACTGCACCACTGAGCTACCAAGCGACCGACCACCGATGTTCGACATCACCGGACTCGCGGACGCGCGCGACAGAGCCGACCGTGTCGCATATTTCCAAAGTCTAGTATGCGAGTTGCTCTGATTGGTCTTTCTGAACTTTGGCGGGAAATATAAATTTCGGTAGTATTTCCGAAAATAAAGTTTTCTTAGGTGGTTATAAAAAAAAATAACCATAACCTAATTTTAACAGCCTAACATAGCTTAAAAAAAAAACAAAACAAATTTTGACAAAAGGGACACAAACCCATGGCCGAGATAAAAGTAAAAACCCTCCACTCTACCACTGAGCCACCAAAGTACATATGCGACCAAACGAATGTCGGATTCAGTAGGTTCGCTGGGTGTGCCGGAGGCGGAGCCAGACTCGTATCTCCATCAATCAGAGCAACTCGCATACTAGACTTTGGAAATGTGCGCCCCGGTGTGCTTACGACCGACAGTCGACCGACCGCACCACTGAGCTACCGAGGCCGACCGAAGTTCGACAACACCGGACTCGCGGACGCGCGCGACAGAGCCGACAATGTCGCATTGAAACAACCTATAACATTGAACGCGCTGCACTATCCGAAGTACTGTGTCATGAGCGCCATGACGGCGATGCCGAGCACGAGGGCGGCGAGGTGCTTGAGCGACTCCCACTTGTCGTCCTCGCGCAGCAGGTCAGGCAGCACTGTCACCAGCGCTATGTGCAGGAACCCGCCCGCGGTGAACGGCACGATCCACGACGTCTTCGCCTCTGCAAGTGCATCCGTATCAATGTCATGTCAATAGGGTTTTTCAAAAGGCCGGCATGGCATTCGCAATCCCCGTGCATCACAGAATGTCCATGGGCATCGTTAGACATCTACTTGTAGGTGAAACGATGCCAAATGTCGCGCTACCCATTAAAACAAATTGATTTTCCTTATTGCCCCTAACAGTCAGTCAGTCAGAGTGTATGCTTCCACTGCTGGACATAGCCTCTCCAATTTTCCTCCAGTCCTCCCGGCATTCAGCGGTACGCAACCACTGCTGTCCTCCGACGTACTTGATGTCGTGTGGAAATGGCGCATAGCGGGTGGAAAGCTGAGTGTGGTCATCGCACACTCCGCTTTTCTGTCTACGGCAGCCAGTGTAGGTTAAGGTTACTCCAACGATCGGCGTCTCTTCGGCTGACGTGTTCAATATCGACTACTTTGGTGCGTCAGGTTCGGATTGCCTCGTTCATTGCGTGCATTGCACCATATTACGTAGCGATATTCCCAGCACGGCTCGCTCCATTGCTGGCTACGCCGCTTTAAGGCTTTGAACAGCAGCGAACGTCTCGAGTCCTGTCCCTACACTGGCGGCCGTGGACAGGAAAACGGAGTGTGGGAAGACCACCCGCCAGGCGGGATGACGACATCAAGTACGTCAGCGGAAGGCAGTGATTGCGTACCGCTGAAGGTCGAGAGGACTGGAGGACAATTGGAGAGGTGTATGTTCAGCTTTGGACACATACATATCGAATGAATGACTGACTGAATGTGTAATTCAATGCCGTAACGCGGAGGCTCCGCCGTCCCAAAATTGGAACGTGACGTTTCGATCACCTTTCGGTGCCTTTCCAATTTTGGAACGGCGGCGGCGATGAATGAAAGTGTACAAAAGTAAATGACTATGTACTAGTATAATATGATTATCTCTATCACACTTGTCATTCGCGTATCATCGCTCCCACTTCCTTCTTTATTTATATATGCATTAAGAGGATTCATTTGGCAAAACAAAAATTCGAGTCGGCGGCACTGAGCAATCGAGCAATCGAGCGCAGTGCGCGTTTATATGGTTAATTTTGTAGTTTTTGTTTGATTAAAAATTATTAGGATTTGTTTTTTTTTCAATAGTGCAGTGTCTCGAAAATTTAATTCCCTATACAATGACGTAAATTTTATTCCAAATAATTATCCAGTGTGGAGCTAGCTCGACATAAGGAATAAAAAAAAATAGTCCCATTCAGAATTTTTTTTCACCATGAAAAAATACTGTAAATTTAAAAAGCCTGCTTCAGTGCTTCAAGTACATATTATCTAGTTAAAAAAAAGATTTTTTCACATAATGTACTAGATTTTTGTTTGAAGTGTTAAAAATAAAAAATATTACAATTTTCGTTGTTTTGCCATATGAACTATTAGCATTTCAGACATAATATACCTAAAAGTTGACAATCACAATTATCTCAATTTACGAAGAAGAGATCCAGACAACATGAAATCATCATCATAATCATCATCAGCCTGTATCGGTTCACTGCTGGACATAGGCCTCTCCCAAGGCACGCCACCACACGCGGTCTTCCGCTCTTCACATCCATCCACTCCCGGCTACCTTTTTTAAGTCATCTGTCCACCTAGCCGGGGGGCGCCCCTCGCTACGTTTGCTTGTACGTGGCCTCCATTCGAGCACCCGTCTACCCCATCGGTTGTCGGGTCTGCGACAGATGTGCCCAGCCCACTGCCACTTCAGCTTGCTTATTTTCTTAGCAATGTCGACTACCTTAGTTCGACTTTAGAGCGACGTTTAGAGCGACTTGTGGACCAGGCCCATCGTCAGGGTCTACGTTTCCGCTCCGTACGTCATTACCGGCAGAACGCACTCATTAAAAACCTTCGTCTTTAATGACTGGGATTGAGGATGAAAAGATGTGGTGGAGTTTCCCAAATATTTCATGTTTCCTAACATGAAATGCCGAAGAGAAAATGTAATGTTTACTCCAGATCACGCACTCACCGATAGCGTTTCTCGCGCCGCTGAATATGACAGCTGTCATGGCACCCACCAGTCCCGCCGTGGCTGTCGCCTGTCAAACACACAGCAACTTAAAGTACGCGGCAGTCAATAGTGCACATCGGGCTTTAGAGAGAGAGAGAGACAAACCAGCTGTAGAGCGTCGTCCCTGTCGCACAGAGCAATGCTTTTTTTTTTGGAAACTGACACGGTTGGCTACATCACCTACAACATCCGTGATGTCAGCCCATAACACTGGGTAAACTTGGTGCCACGTCAGTGCTTCCCTTCGGACGTGCCGGCTACTCTGAACTGGACGGAAAACACAAACTATTTACATAGCCGTTTTGACCGACCTTTCATTCAGTGCGGTGGTAGCAACGCGGGCGGGTTAAACCCTACCACCTAGTAATATAAGAAGGGAGTCATATCCCTTAGTCGCCTTTTACGACATACACGGGGAGAGATGCAGTGGGGCTATTCTTTTAAAGACCGGCCCCACACGGTACACTCTTACGACACATGTCGCTTACCGAAACATCAAGCACGTCGGTGGAAAGCATTGGTTGCGTACCGCTGAAGGCCGCGAGGACTGGAGGAAAATTGAAGCAGTGGAGGCTTACACGCTGACTGACTGACTGACTTGCTGCTTTATAAGCAATAAATAGATCGGCGCCAAGCATGGATGAAGCTTCGAAGGCGGCACTGAAAGCCTCATACAGAGTTTGGATCGCCAGAGAGATTTCGGCGGTGGGTGGCCGAGTGGTTTGGGCATCGGCTTCTCATGCGAGAGGTCCGAGGTTCCAATCCGGTCGGCGTGTACCAATGAGTTTTTTCTGACGAAAAAATTTACGTGCATACCTACACCTGCTGCTTCACCGTTCGGAACCGGAGTAAAACTGCAGTGCCCTTCCCTTGCCCCTTACTATGTTCTTGGGTGGTAGGCTCAAATTGTAGCCGACGGGGTTGGTACCACCGTACTGGATGTAAGATGGCCGCATAGCAGCCTCGGTTGTATTCTCCTCTAGTTCCAGTATAGCCAGCAATCCAGGGAAGTCTCCGGTATGGCACCTACCTACTCGGAGGTGATATTGGCTGGTCAGAGCATACGCTCTGTCCCCTCCGACTCAGCCACACATATCGAATCACATAAAAAAAAATTAAGAGAGAGGGAGGTCTAGCACGAGACTATTTCTGCTCTGAGTTGTACCTGTTGTGTGAGGCTGGTACTTTAAAAGAATAGCCCCATTGCATCTCTCCCCGTGTATGTCGTGAAAGAGGACTAAGGGATAAGACTTAAGTCTTATATTACTAGGTGGTAGGGTTTAACCCGCCCGGATTGGTACCACCGCACTGAATGATACGTCGGTCGAAATGGCTCAAATTCCAAAATGCTATGTAAATAGTTTGTGTTTTCCTTCAAGTTCAGCGTCCACGTCCTTCCACGTCAGCGCTTCCCTTCGGTCGTGCTCGCTGCACGACCGAACGGAAGCGCTGACGTGGCACCAAGTTCACATACACAATAAACCTACATTCCGCAGGATAGGTAGGAAAGTAGAGATACCTACCATCTGCGCCTTGGCCGCCTCCCACCGGGAGAAGCCGCTCCGCAGCAGGATGGCGAAGTCACCCACCTCGTGCGGGATCTCGTGCACTGCAACACAACCAACCAGCTCATTTACACATCTCTCTGTTACAGTGTGTTTCGTGACGCGCACCGCACCACAATCAAATTGCCTTCTAAAGTAGTCTTAACCTCTCAAGTGTTGGCCCGCCGCGGGACACAAGTCTCCATAAAGCGTCCGCCTTTTTTTTTTAAGTTAGGTTAGGTTAGGTTAGGTTTTACGAGAAATATGCTCTTTCGGAAAAAAATATATAAACACCTATGAAAAAACAGACATACATAGACAGACATTCCCTGTTATAAGATATAGAGATGAAATGCTGAAGGTGGAGTTATAAAGGCAGTATGGATGGATACTCACCGAGTATAGCGAACATGCTGAGCACACCGACTCGGAAGCCGACGAGGAAGGAGCCGCCGACCGCCAGCCCGTATTTGAAGTTGTCTATCGAGTTCGCCATGAGGTTGAGTTAGATAGGCAGTATGGATACTCACCGAGTATAGCGAACGTGGTGAGCACACCGACTCGGAAGCCGACGAGGAAGGAGCCGCCGACCGCCAGCCCGTGCGTGAAGTTGTCTATCGAGTTCGCCATCAGGTTGAGTTAGAAAGGCAGTATGGATACTCACCGAGTATAGCGAACGTGGTGAGCACACCGACTCGGAAGCCGACGAGGAAGGAGCCGCCGACCGCCAGCCCGTGCGTGAAGTTGTCTATCGAGTTCGCCATCAGGTTGAGGTAGATGGCAGTATGGATACTCACCGAGTATAGCGAACGTGGTGAGCACACCGACTCGGAAGCCGACGAGGAAGGAGCCGCCGACCGCCAGCCCGTGCGTGAAGTTGTCTATCGAGTTCGCCATCAGGTTGAGTTAGAAAGGCAGTATGGATACTCACCGAGTATAGCGAACGTGGTGAGCACACCGACTCGGAAGCCGACGAGGAAGGAGCCGCCGACCGCCAGCCCGTGCGTGAAGTTGTCTATCGAGTTCGCCATCAGGTTGAGTTAGATAGGCAGTATGGATACTCACCGAGTATAGCGAACGTGGTGAGCACACCGACTCGGAAGCCGACGAGGAAGGAGCCGCCGACCGCCAGCCCGTGCGTGAAGTTGTCTATCGAGTTCGCCATCAGGTTGAGTTAGAAAGGCAGTATGGATACTCACCGAGTATAGCGAACGTGGTGAGCACACCGACTCGGAAGCCGACGAGGAAGGAGCCGCCGACCGCCAGCCCGTGCGTGAAGTTGTCTATCGAGTTCGCCATCAGGTTGAGTTAGAAAGGCAGTATGGATACTCACCGAGTATAGCGAACGTGGTGAGCACACCGACTCGGAAGCCGACGAGGAAGGAGCCGCCGACCGCCAGCCCGTGCGTGAAGTTGTCTATCGAGTTCGCCATCAGGTTGAGTTAGAAAGGCAGTATGGATACTCACCGAGTATAGCGAACGTGGTGAGCACACCGACTCGGAAGCCGACGAGGAAGGAGCCGCCGACCGCCAGCCCGTGCGTGAAGTTGTCTATCGAGTTCGCCATCAGGTTGAGTTAGAAAGGCAGTATGGATACTCACCGAGTATAGCGAACGTGGTGAGCACACCGACTCGGAAGCCGACGAGGAAGGAGCCGCCGACCGCCAGCCCGTGCGTGAAGTTGTCTATCGAGTTCGCCATCAGGTTGAGTTAGAAAGGCAGTATGGATACTCACCGAGTATAGCGAACGTGGTGAGCACACCGACTCGGAAGCCGACGAGGAAGGAGCCGCCGACCGCCAGCCCGTGCGTGAAGTTGTCTATCGAGTTCGCCATCAGGTTGAGGTAGATGGCAGTATGGATACTCACCGAGTATAGCGAACGTGGTGAGCACACCGACTCGGAAGCCGACGAGGAAGGAGCCGCCGACCGCCAGCCCGTGCGTGAAGTTGTCTATCGAGTTCGCCATCAGGTTGAGTTAGAAAGGCAGTATGGATACTCACCGAGTATAGCGAACGTGGTGAGCACACCGACTCGGAAGCCGACGAGGAAGGAGCCGCCGACCGCCAGCCCGTGCGTGAAGTTGTCTATCGAGTTCGCCATCAGGTTGAGTTAGATAGGCAGTATGGATACTCACCGAGTATAGCGAACGTGGTGAGCACACCGACTCGGAAGCCGACGAGGAAGGAGCCGCCGACCGCCAGCCCGTGCGTGAAGTTGTCTATCGAGTTCGCCATCAGGTTGAGTTAGATAGGCAGTACGGATACTCACCGAGTATAGCGAACGTGGTGAGCACACCGACTCGGAAGCCGACGAGGAAGGAGCCGCCGACCGCCAGCCCGTGCGTGAAGTTGTCTATCGAGTTCGCCATCAGGTTGAGTTAGATAGGCAGTACGGATACTCACCGAGTATAGCGAACGTGGTGAGCACACCGACTCGGAAGCCGACGAGGAAGGAGCCGCCGACCGCCAGCCCGTGGGTGAAGTTGTCTATCGAGTTCGCCATCACGTTGAGTTAGATAGGCAGTACGGATACTCACCGAGTATAGCGAACGTGGTGAGCACACCGACTCGGAAGCCGACGAGGAAGGAGCCGCCGACCGCCAGCCCGTGCGTGAAGTTGTCTATCGAGTTCGCCATCAGGTTGAGGTAGCCCGCCACCTGCCACAACACGGCGCAAGTCACAACACAACACAACACAAAACAACACAACTCTCTTTACACGGAGACTTCTAATGTTACTTGAATCTTAATTTTTTAGGTCGGAATGAGGAAACTGAGAAAAAACGTCATCGTCATGTTTTTTTTTAACTTGACATAAATGCATCAAGTACTACACCTGTATCGTCACCAGTCTGACTCCCGTACGGTACAAAAACCATAAAAATCTAAAGTGGTAAAACAAAAGTCTTTCACTTTTACAATAATCCAAATTAAATTTAAAGCGGCGGGTGGCCGAGTGGTTTGGACATCGGCTACTCATGCGAGAGGTACCAGGTTCGAATCCGGCCGGCGTGTACCAATGAGTTTTTTGTGATGAAAAAATTTACGTGCATACCTACACCTGCTGCTTCACCGTTCGGAACCGGTGTAAAACTGTAGGTCACTTCCCTTGCCCCTTACTAGGTGGTAGGCTCAAATTGTAGCCGACTGGGTTGATACCACCGTACTGGATGTAAGATGGCCGCATAGCAGCATTGGGTGTGTTCTCCTCTAGGCCAGTATAGCCAGCAATCCAGGTAAGTCTCCGGTATGGCACCTACCTTCTTGGTGGGTGGTGATATTGGCTAGTCAGAGCATGTGCTTTGCTTGCCTTGTGCAAGACTCAGCCTCCCATACCGGATTACATAAAAAAAAATTCAATCCCCTTCCAGTACTCCGGTACAGTCAGTCAGTCAGTCAGTCAGCATGTAAGCGTCCACTGCTGGACATACGCCTCTCCAATTTTCCTCCAGTCCGCTCGACCTTCAGCGGTACGGAACCACTGCTAACTACAAAATAACAACACAACGCGTACGTGTTTCTTGTTGTCTGCGGGCGCGGGGTCGCGGTCGGCGCGCGCGGCCGCCTCGCGCAGCAGGCAGCGGCCCATCCAGCGGTTGCCCTTCACGCAGCGGCCGCCCGACACGCCATTGGCGATCACACCGTTGCAAGCGCTCTCCCCGCAGAGCCCCACCTCACCTGCACACAAGCACACACGCACATACCACCTCTGAGGCCGTAATGATTGTATTTTGATTTTTTATTTATAATTTTTTTAATGAACAAGCAGATCTAGCGGATGTGTTAAGAAATTACTAATGTGTGTCAAGGCCGAAGTTCAATAACCGCCACGTAGCACAGATAATGTGTGAAGTTACGTAGGTAGGTACCCAACGCGTGTTCCTTATGAATTTAAATTTTTAATAAACTTTTACAATTATTATCTCAGTAATTGTTAGAAACATAATTTTTTTTTAATATTTAATAAACTATAAAAACGTTCCCCCTTTTTTTATAATTTGAATATGATCTATTTCTGATACAGAACATCCCTTTTACGGCTCCTCAGTTAAAAAAAAAGACCTTATATATGCTCGTGTGGAAGAGGCGGCAGAAGTGTGTCAGGATCGTGGCACATGGAGATGCGTTGTCTCTGCCTACCCCGCCGAGAAACATGCGTGACTACATGTATGTACGCTCACCTGGCGAGTTGTTGTTGAATAGACAAGAGGCGTAGAGGGCGACGGGGTGGTCGCCAGCATCGCACGCCGGCAGCTCCGCGCCGCCCTCCGTCACCGAGCTGTAGCGCTGACGCTTCTTCTTCTCCGCCTCCAGAAACCTGTTCCAGCACCGTTCACATCTTAGAGCTGCTCGATACCATTCTCACTAGGGGTGTAACAATACCAATACCGATCGGCCAGGCCGAGATATCGGTATCGCTGATACATACAGCCGATTTCAAACTATTCGAAAATCGCACGAAACGACGCGAGCGCGACGTTGCCGCTCCGTCGCAGATGTGCGACTCGAACTCGCGCACCGAGGGTTCCGTATCGCCATGTCATGGTTAGCTCCACTCACGCCATCTATGGCGTGTTTATGAAATGCTTCATATTAGTTAAAATGTTTCATACTCTTTTCGGTAGATGGCGCGCGCGCATATACTTTTTAGTTTCTTCTATGGGAACCCCCGCGAATTTTTTTACTTTTTCTTATATTTATTATTATTTGTTGTTATATCGGCCATAATAACACATATTCTGTGAAAATTTCAACGGGCTACGGGCTTATTACGGTTCAAGAGATACAGCCCTCGGATAGACAGCGTAGGCTTAGTAATAGGGTCCCGTACCGGATACGGAACCCTAAAAAATACTGTTAAAATTGCACCATTACAAAGTGTTGGGTTTTGTCTGAGATTTCAATCTGAACCCAATTTAGATAATCTCTCAATAAAATAATCCACCTTATGTAGCTCGGAAAAGTTCAATACTCACTTGTGCAACTCCTCAATCTCCATCTGACCGGCGGAGCCGTTTCTCTCCGTCTTCCCCCTCTCCCTTTCCTTCTCCCTCTCTTTCTCTTTCTGCTTCTCCTTCTCTCTCTGCTTCTCCTTCTCTTCATGCTTCTGCTTCTCTTTCTGCTTCTGCTTCTCTTTCTCCTTCTGCCTCTCCTTGTCCTTATCCTTCTGCGCTGCGTCGTCGTCGTCCTGCTCCGGCACAGCGAACAGCTTCTCCACCACGATGAACACCAGCATTCCGAACAGCACCCACAGCCCGCACTTCATAGACACATGCTCGCCTTCTGGAAGGAAACACTTTTTATTTGTGTGATTTGCACTTATGTGTGTACCTATTAATTAACCGACTTAAAAAAAAGGAGGAGGTTCTCAATTTGATGGTATTTTTTTTTCTGGGTGAACCGATTTTGATGATTATTTTTTTATTTGAAAGCTGGTGCTTCCCGTGTGGTCCCATTTTAATTTGGACAATATCGGATTGGAAAGCGAGGCGGAATCGCAAGGCCGAAGACCGAGCGATTCCGCCGAGTACATTAAAATAGCAAAAAATTACTAAAAAAAACTGAAATAAAATACTATTTAAAAAAAGCGGTGCTAAAGTAAGCAAAAATAACCGACCGTCTTCAACTCTAGGGTTTGATTTTTTTTATTTCATACATTTTTGAAGGCAGTTTTAAAATTTTTTTAAATGGTTTTTTTATTTTTTGACAGCTCATGTTCATGTGCAGAGGCGGCGCAAGGCGTGGGCGACGCAGGCAACCGCCCACAGGCCTCGCGGCCCGAGGGGCCTCGCATCTCGAAAGTTCATGCAGCTTTGATTAATGAAAAATATTCAGCTGGATCTATTAAAAGAGACCCCGAGTAAACATGTTTAGACTTAATCAAAGGCAAACTAAAGCTTACTATAAAGCCTTTATCCGACACAAGATGGGAAAGCAGGACAGAGCAGAGGCAGTGAATATTGCAATAATACAGTGGCTGTATTATTGCGATTTGATGATGTTGTTGAATGTATTGAGTATTGGCAAAATTGAGAGGGCCTCGCAAAATTGATCTTGCCCACATCAAATTAAGTTCATGCCCCGCCACTGTTCACGTGGCAGCAGGCTGGGCACGTCTGCCGACGAGACGACCGTTAGTGTGACCGTGTCCTACTCTGGTGGTCGTGGACGTGAAAAATGGAGTGTGGGATAACTACATTATAAAAATAATCGTTAATTTCACCATAAAAAAACTATTAGGTACTCAAACTATCGCGTGTTGCACTCAATTATGCACACAATTTTATTACTTAGAATACCCGTCAGACAATAGACAGATGGGCAGCGGGCAGCGACTGCAGACAGGCGAGGGAGGCGATGGCGAAGCCGGACTTCCGTCTCACCAAGACGCTGCTCCGTGTCCATAGAGCAAAACTACGTATAGTGATAGGTATGCTTACTGGTCACTGTACACTTAACAGACACCTCTATGTAATTGGAGTAATGGACAGTCCACTGTGCAGAGCATGCCTGCAGGCGGACGAGACACCCACCCACGTGCTGCTGGAGTGCGAGGAGTTGGCAGACATAAGGGCGAAGGAGCCTGGGAGGCCCTACTACACTTCGACAGGCGTGCCAAGACCCAAAGAGAGTGTGCCGCCTCCTGGAAGAACTCGGCTGGTTGGAGTAGGGCTGTAGGACGCGCAAAAAGCCTGCAATGGAGTGGGCTTAAGCGCGGAGAACGAGTCAGAACAACAACAACCCGACAGACAAAAGTCTAACAAACAAAATCGCTTCGACCTCGCGTGACCGAAAGCACTAGTGCGAGCGGGATAGAGAGTGGTGAGGTGGCGCGGAGAAGTCGGGGCGAAACGGCTATGTAAATAGTTCGTGTTTTCCATGGAATCCGAACCATGGCCAGCCTTAATGGTAGAAAGGTCATCAATTTATACCGCTCTCGGCCCCTAAGCAGAGGCTGCATGGCGGAGGACGAAACAGCCACCCACATGCTCCTGGAGTGCCCGGTGGTGGCGGAAGAACGACTGCAGTTTCTTGGGAACGTGGGAGCTGCCCATGGATTGTGGAAGCGACCGAGAAGAGTGCTCCACTCCATGAAAGAGCTCGGGTGGCTGGAGTAGCACTACCCGAGCGCCAACGTACAACGGACCGTCTTGAGGTCTCGGTGCGGAGAACGGCCCACCCGCCTTCGTAAGAGGCCGGGCAGCAAACAAACAAACAAACAACAAACCACTCTCGGTGTGCTTAGCTTCGACTGTCGAACGTCGATGCATAGCACGCTCTATTTGCTGTTAAAGCCCCAACTATAAAGCGAGCGCAACACGGGTCGTAGCGAATAAAGAATAAAAATAGATAAATTTTCTCGACCTACTAACTTGCAGTGAGTGTTTATAGATAGCGTTAGCCGTTAACCTCACATAGCGATTGGCCGACTCTTTCCGGTCAGAGTTCCTTCAACTATCGCGAAAACATTCACCATCTGTCACCGCACAAACATTTCAAAAGTGTATGTATGTCGTAAAAGGCGACTAAGGGATATGACTCCCTTCTTATATTACTAGGTGGTAGGGTTTAACCCGCCCGGATTGGTACCACCGCACTGAATGAAAGGTCGGTCGAAACGGCTATGTAAATAGTTTGTGTTTTCCGTCCAGTTCAATGTAGCCGGCACGACCGAAGGGAAGCACTGACGTGGCACCTAGTTCATCCGGTGTTATGGGCTGACACCACGGATGTTGTAGGTGATGTAGCCAACCATGTCAGTTTCCATAAAAAAAAAAGGGTGACCGCTCACCCGTTGGAAGCTGACCGTGGTTTGAATTCCACGTAAAACTGTAGCTCCCTTCCCTCTCACTTACTTTACTAGGTGGTAGGTGTTATCCCGTTCGGGTTGATACCACCGCACGGAATGAGACGTCGGTCGAAACGGCTATGTAAATAGTTCGTGTTGTCCGTCCAGTTCAGTGTAGCCGACATGAAATGAAGGGAAGCACTGACATTGCACCTAGTTCACCCGGTGTTATGGGCTGACATCACAAGTGTTGTAGGTGATGTAGCCAACCGTCTCAGTATAGATAGAAAAAAAAATTACTAACATTTTCACATTAGTTCGACATAGTTGCATACAATGATATTTTAGGAAAGTTTCAAAGTTTCAAAGTTTATTTATTCAAAATAATTTATTATTAAATTATTTATTCAAAGATAGGTTATCTATATGACATTCAGTGCTCACACATGGCACGTCCTTGAAAAGTTGAGAGGAAGAACTATAAAGTGATGCGCCGACTCGTATAGTCTTATTCCAATTATTAGAATTAGTGCAGAATCTCATTACACACGACGGCATTTTCGATGTGTTAGCGGCTCGTGGTTAGCGGTGCGAACGCGTGCGTAGTTGGTGGGCGACTAACTTCAGACAGGACTGTGGTCTTGTATTTAATGTGCCGCTTGGGAGCTCAGATAACCTATCTACCTCCTTTTTAACCGACTTCCAAAAAAGGAGGAGGTTCTCAATTCGTCTGTATGTTTTTTTTTTATTATTATTATTTTTTTTTTTTTTTTTTTTTTTATGTTTGTAACACGATTTCTCCGTCAATTGAGGGCCGATTTAGAAAATTCTTTTTTTGTTAGTTAGGTCATACTTCCGAGGTGGTCCCATTTCAATTTTATCGAAATTGGTTCAGTGGTTTTCGAAAAATCAGCATAATACTATGGTGTGTGGTTACCTTCAGCAAAACTTGTGATGTGGTCGTTTTCGGCAATTTTCAGTTTGATAAATTAGTATGGTGTGTGGTTACCTTCAGCAAAACATTTGTGATGTGGACTTATTCAGCAATTTGCAGTCTGACACATATGGCGAATAATTCTGTACCACTTCAATCGATTTCGATTATTCGATTTCGATTATTCTTTTTTATGTAATATTACTAAAAAGAATGAAATAAAAACTGTTTTAAAAAATATTAAACCGATTTCCAAAAAACAAAAAAAAAAAACTAAAAAGTATTAAATACCTAATATTTTGAAATTTTCTCTGTCCTGTTGAAATACATGAATCGATATACTAGTGATACATATTCGGACCCTTGTTTCATGAATATTCTAAATTTGAAATTTTTTATCTTTTCCGACCGGCGCTTAATTTATTATGGTACCTGGCCAGTACCTACTGTACCGAGTACCATCGAGCTGGTTTGATGATGGAGACAGAAGGTGGCCATAGGAACTCCTAAACTACACATGATAAACCCATCGTGTTTGGGCTCGTTGCATTTGTCTTCACGAGAAATTTACTTTAGACCTAAAAGATTCTCAATTCGACGGTATGTTTTCTTTTTTTGGATGTTTGTTACGCGATTACTCCGTCAATTGTGGGCCGATTTTGAAAATTCTTTTTTTTTTTATTTGAAAGGGGATAACCCTGAGGTTTTTGAAGTGAAAACTTCTTTAGCGGCTCTTGGCACTTTTTTAGGTGGGTAAAAATGTATAACTCGCGACATCGCGTCAGCGTCATTTTTAAAATGAAACCTTAAGTCATTGCGTTAAGGGTTAAGTTAGAGTGGCACGGGATCTGCCGGCACTCCTGGAGTGCAACTGTTAAGTAGGGTTCCGTAACACGTTTATGTCTGTCCATTCTACTAAGTTCTGCAAAATGAATGTAGGGTTCCGTAACATATGCATGTCTATCCATTCTACTAAATTTTACAATTCTCAACCAAGGTCCTCCGACGGTTATTTTATAATAAAAGTAGGCTTCCGTAACACGTTTATGTCTGTCCATTCTACTAAGTTCTGCAACATCACCTACAACGTCCGTGATGTCAGCCCATAACACCAGTGCCATGTCAATGCTTCCCCCTTTGATCGTGCTGACTACACTGAACTGGTCGGAAAACACAAACTATTTACATAGCCGTTTCGACCGACGTTTATAACATATAATATCATTGGTTGCACAGTATTAAGTCGTTACTTGCACTGCCCACCTTTAGTGTTGCTGAGGTCATTCTCCCAGGCCTCCGGCAGCAGGTGTAGGAAGACGTCTCCCAGCAGACCGCCAACCGCGAAGCTCAGCAAAACTCGCAGCGTCGCAGCGCCCGCTGCAAACAGAACATTTTGCCCCTTCACTCAGCCGCAACGCACGAGGGAGGACCGGAGGACACACCTCCAGCGGGAGGACACGCGTAAGTTTCACCGTCCCCTTCCGTCAAACACGAACATGACTGAAGGGAATTTCAAAGACACAAAAGTTCTAAAAAAAAAAAGCTGTCAAGAGCGAGTCAAGCTCGCACAAATTATGGTTCCGTACTAAAACAAAGATGTTTTTTCCCCGAAAATATTACATTGTCGAAAGAACCTGCAGTTTTCCTCTAATCTATGACTTAATATCTAACCTAACCTAACTTTATGAAAGTCAAAATTTTAACTTTAGAAACCTAGGGGAACAGGGGGGAAGTACGGTAATTTTTCGCACATTTTTAGCTAATAATTAAGAGGAATGAACTTAAAATTGCACAAAAAATATTTTTAGTATCCTTACAAATTAGCTCTTTCAAATGATACCCCACACGATATGTTAGTTTAATATTTTTTTATTGACATCAAATTGACCCCCCATATTAAGGTAAAATAAATTTTTATCTAGTTTTTGAAGAGCGATATATGTGCGCGTCATCAAGATCTATCATTATGCCAAATTTCAAGTTTCCTTTTAAGGTACAGAACCATAAAAAGGCAGGGAGCTATTATTTTTAAGTACCTACCGGCCCCATACGGTACTATAGGCTAATAATGGAGAGAGCTTCGAAAACGTCACTGGAAGCATGTGAATAGTAGTAATATGGATAGGTAGAGAGCGGGACTGGTGGTTTCCCCGCGTCCTAGTCAACGCAGACTAGCTGACGAGGGCTTGATGCGAGCCGAAACGTGAAGCATGCGCGGGAAATTCAGAGTGGCCACTCGCTAGTCCCGACCTCGATTAACACCCTCCTCTAGTGCCGAAGGGCTATATGGCTATATGTTCGGTGAAGCCATCGCAAGCTTAGTTCCACACCTTCTGTAATCTATATTCTAATCCCCTTAGAAACATCACACCCGGAGACAACAGACACCGGACGGACACCTCCTATAGTGACATCATGATGACATTGATTTTGGAAAACATCTCGCGCTACCTTATCTCGTACAGAAAATAACATTCCCTACATTTTATCGGTCAACAATCTCCATTTTGACTTTAGCTGTCAATTGTCTACTTGAGTTGAACAAAATGCGTCACTCGAAGTGGAGCTGCTTTTGTCTGAAACGCTGATTTAAGAGTTTGGGAAATTTCGCAACGACGAGTACAATGAACTGATAACAATATTTTCTCAATTTAAATTGTATGCTCTTTCATAAGAACTCTGTTTAAGTATGAAATTTTTAATACATTACTAAATAAAATTATAGCTTTTGAATTTTTGAATATCATTTGCTTATTTCTAAAAATAATAATCTGCATTAATAAGTTGTAACTACTTGTAGGTAAATTTTATCGAATTAGTTTTATTCATTATGCTCATAATTATTTTATATTCCAATAAATAAATCTCGTGAGAAAAAAAAATATTTTTAATTAATTTTAAAGTTAGATAAAAAAAAATTTTGTTACTTTCTCCCTCTTTCTTATTTTAGGTAGTATTTTAGGGCTTTAACCAACATTGGGTTCCATAATAACTATTGATGAGTTTTAAGTACATTTAGTACATCAAACAAAAGACAGATTAAAGAATTTGACAAGAGTTTTAAAACTCTTAATCCGTCAGCAAATTTAGTTATTAAAAGTAAAATTTCTAAATATTATTTCATTAATTTATTTTAATAAATTAGCAATCAATTATTTCAATAAAGTATGTTTGATATGACAACACTCTTTTTTCAAATTATTATTCCCTTCACACTCCAATAAAATGTGAAATCAATCTTCGACTTTAGTGCAAACGCTGCAATATGGTAAATCTATTTTTCCCATCATGCGGGCACTTTTATTTAATGGAATATGTCCAGATCGGAGTGTTAAAATTAATTTTATGCTTAGACGATAACACTAACATGCATTACACCTACTTCGTTATCAACAAAGATTAATACGTAATCACATCTATGCACGTGCCTGGTACACATTCATCAAATTGATCCGATCATTACATGTTTTATTGCCCCGATATTGATTTCACGTAGACACTTAAGTGTGATTACTATCTTATATTTTATGTTGTGTCAGTAAATAAGCGGTTTAGAAGTTATAGTTTATTTAATAATTTTAATTTATGGAAATGTGAATAATATGATAACATCAAAATAAAGAAATAGTTTAGAAGAGATCTGAGAACCGATATCTTCAAGTTGGACAATATTCGGCAAAATTCAAAACGGCTCGCTACCACAGACGGAGAAATAGGTACAGAGGAACCGTCTCCAGTCTTGATTTTTTTCATTTTGTTTTTTTTTGTGCTTCTAGCCGGTTCCGACTATGCCAACTCAATAGTAACTTTAAGATTCTTCAGTCTTAACAAACTGGGTACAAATCCGCCAACTGGGGGCGTACGCCATCGAATTACAGATCACTCCTGACCCTACTGCTCCACCCATATTCACGATTGCGTAATGTTATCTAACCTATAACGGATAACCATGTTCAGATGCGACAGATTGCACCGGCAGAAACCGCATGAGAATCACTCAATCCGTTCTCGAATTATAAACATATGGACGGACAGCCTGTCAGCCTCAGTTGCTCAGTGGTGCGGTCGGTCGACTGTTGATAAGCAACGCTGAGCGCGGTCAGTATTTGGATGGGTGACCGCTCGACCGTTGGAGGCTGACCGTGGTTCGGATTCCACGTGAAACTGTAGGTCCCTTCCCGTCTTACCTTACTAGATGGTAGAGTTTATCGCGGCCGGGTTTATACCACCGTACTGAGCGAAACGTCGGTCGAAACGGCTATGTAAATAGTTCGTGTTTTCCCTCCAGTTCAGTGTAGCCGACATGAAATGTAGGGAAGCATGTTCATCCGGTGTTATGGGCTGACATCACGGATGTTGTAGGTGATGTAGCCAAGCGTGTCCGTTTCCATAAAAAAAAAAAAAAAAAACAAAACAGACGGCAGATGTAGATATCAATTTTAGGGTCAATGTCAAATTATAGTATGCAATTTTTTTTGCAGAAATGTTGCATTATTGTGCACGTATCAGCAAGTGCAACGTTTTCGTTTGAACCGACGACACACTGACACTGGGTCAATGTGTACTGCATGCACGGGTGCAATAAACTCGTATATAGTCTCGTTATAAACATACAGCTCATAAAATGTATGAACCGAGACATAAAATGTATGAGCTGTCTTTGACCCATTACTAGAAGAGAATAGAATTGAAGATAGTGTTCACTATATAGGAAGTAATGCATTCTACACGCTGTATCCCGACAATCGAGATAAGCAGAGTAGATAAATGAAATGAAAATATACTTTATTGTACACCATTATAATATAAAAGGGTTACAAAAGGCGAGTTTAATGCCTTGCGGCCTTCTTTACGTACCTTTGGGATGTGGAAAACACATATGGGCGCACAATTCAGTACTAAAGAGTGGACAAAGGAATATACTGTCATTTTAATCTCTCTTACGTTTTGTTTATAGACGTCCAGAAATGCCAGCCTTGCGGCTATAAGATCCAGACGTCTATCCCTGCACTCTTGCGAGTACAGTGATCATGTATGCCAGATCGAGGCCCCATAGCTGTACCGTTCTTCCGAAATATATCCCATGGGAAACACAGACTGAAGCCTTTCCCCAGCCCATCCGACCCACCACCCCGTCCACCCGAAGGAACCCCGACCGAAGTCGAGAGCCGGGGCTGAAACCATCACGAGGTGCCGCTCCGCCACCGGCGACTCCCGCAGATGCCTACAGAGTACGTACAAGTGTCAGTCACAGGCGGGGCCGCCTATCTGGTTATCAGGCACGCCTGGTCACGCACGTCTCCGCGCTCGGGGTTACGATAAGCCGCAGACAACTAGCCACTTGTCTTATAAGTTAATACTTCAATACATTGAGCGCTGGCCCGAGATATTGCCTTACAGATAACCGTTCAATTTTATTTGGACCGATCGATATTATATGAGTGGAGGAAATGTTTGAATCAAACGTCCGACCAAAGTTTTATCGTAATCGGATGGACGGTTTACTACTTAACGCATAGAAGACGAATGTATGAATGAACGAACGAAAAAAATCGGGGTATGGCTGTGTCGTGGACACGGCCTTGTGTTTTACGTGAATATTCTTTGATCCTTTGGCCATTTAGAGTGGCCACTCGCTAGTCCCCACTTCGATTAACACCCTCCTCTACTGCCGATGGGCACATGAGAAGCATTACCAGCTGCCTTCTGAAATATGTACCTAAGACCGGATATGCTCATATTAACAAAAGCGACAAAGCATGTAGTACTTGTTAAACTTACAGTTCCATGGGAAAGCATCATACCGAATGAACACAACATCAAACCTAACAAGTACTGCAACTTAGTAGACCGGATTGTGAGAAACGGATTCAAGACTGATCTCTTCGCTGTGGAAGTCGGAGCAAGAGGACTACCAGCGAATTCGATCTACAGTCTCTCCAAGAATCTAGGGCTGCCAAGATCGACGCTAAGCTCATACATGGAGAGAGCTTCGAAAACGTCACTGGAAGCATCCTACAGAATATGGATAGATAGAAAGAGGGAGGTCGAGAGCGGGACTGGTGTTTCCCTGCGTCCTAGTCAACGCAGACTAGCTGACGAGGGCTTGACGCGAGCCGAAACGTGAAGCATGCGCGGGAAATTTAGAGTGGCTACTCGCTAGTCCCGACCTCGATTAACACCCTTCTCTACTGCCGATGGGCCCGGATATGTTCGGTGAAGCCATCGCAAGCTGAGTTCCACACCTTCTATCAAGTGGTGTATTTAAATTTTGGATATTGATGATGGTTAAGAAGCTACAACACCAAACCGTATCCCCCGATTTTGTTATCATCAGTTTTCTGGATTGGCTCCCACTATGGAACCAAATTTAAAGATGTATTCACGTCAAAATAATAATTTTTAAACATTCAGATTAAAAAAAAAACATTATCAAAATGTTCAATAATTAAAGATATTTTTGCAATTTGTAACAAAATGTTTTCGTTCACACAAATGGTAATGAATTTAACTACTGCACAGTTAGGGTGGAGCGAAATTTTGTTTTTCTGAATTTCAAAATGGGCATAGGCGGAAAAGATGATGTATTGTAACACAACTAAAATGGAATAAATAAAGTTTTAATAATTTAGTATTTTACACTGCCACAACAGCTTTGAAGATTAAAAATTTTCATATTTTTACCTAAATATTTAAAGTGTTTAAAAACTAAATAAAACACATTTAAATTATCTCATCATTATTTCTTTTAAACATAAAGACCTTGTCAACTGGAATTACAGAAATAAAACTTGGAAACAAACACAATATTGGCATTATTAATGAATCCAAAATATACTAATTAATTGTCTTCATACATTTGACGGAAATGTTGATTTGTATTGAAAAGAGGCATTATTTTTTGGAATCTCACCAATATTTTTATTAATTCATGTCGCCTGAAGGGACCAAACACTGCTGCAGAAGCTTCGGTAACAATCTTAACACATCTTTCTGTAGCTTGTGTGTGACAAGGTAAATCCTTAATTGCTGGAATAACGTGACATAACGTGGAATAACATTTCAACAACGTACGTGACATTATCAGTAATAGTTTGATCGACAATAGCTTCTTAAATTATTTGGTTACTTAGAAATTTAGTTAAGGGAGGCTCAGTTACATTTCCAGGTCGATCCGATTCTCGTTGCCTTCAGCATAAAAACGGTTTACGGTTGCAGTTTAAAAGGACAAACAAGAATAGTTTTGGTTTGCCGACCTTTAAAATTTTTTCTCAATGCTAAATCTCGTTTATGTGCGCTATTTTCAGCTAGCATCGACAGCAATACATTCTCTGGGTTCCCAAAATATCCTAAGTCTGGAATTCGGTTCGCTGTAGTAAGCCACCTGGAATGCACAATTTTCCCAGGATTTTTCTTACTTAGTTTCTAGTTGCACGATCCCGAACTAATTGCTTCACAAATGTTCAATAAATACGACTCATCTGTGCTCAAATCGTGCTTGTTAGTAATATGCAGCAATGTATAATTAATAGCTATTAATTACACAACAGGAAGTCCTTCACAGGTCTGTAAGGATTTTCCAATATCTCCAGTGAAACTGCGGGGTCCACTTGTAGTCCCATCGATCTGTTTTACATAGCTGCCAATTTCTTTTCTTAGTTTGTAAGGTTTTAAAAAACTGCGATACTTATCATGATAAGATCATATCGGTCTGAGAATGCTCCTGTGGTCTATAACAGGGATTGGAGCTTGATTCCAGATGGCCTCAAGCTTAAGAGCGACTTCTTCATTCATACGTTGTAGCAACCACAGACTATATAGGATTAATTAGTACATAAATGGAAGGAATGTTGCAGGGGAGAGGGAGGGGTAATTACTTTCCAGTGTTTCCATATCATTGTTTATCCCATATACATATATATTTAGTATATCTACATTAATAATAACAACTTTATTTATTTGAGACAGCAAGATGAAACAAATTTTTTTTTCATAAATTATTTCCGTTTGTGGCAGTATTAAACTATGTTGAATATTTTTCATATTTTTAATTATTAATCAGTACATGACAGAGCACCAATCCCGCACATGCCAATTTTGAAATTAGGAAAAAAAAATTTTTTCATACAAGACCGCTCCACCCTACTGCACAGGTGCAAAAAAAAAATCCCACGCCTGGCCGTTAGAACCCACCAATCTTGCACAAACATATTTTGATTAGTTTTTGATTCCATCAGCACAGTGCAATGAAGGTACTCATCATCAAAAATGCAGACATTACGAAAACAAGTTGTATAACCAGTTCCGTGCAAAGAACTTGAACAATTTCAAGGGAAGTCCATTGTAAACTATTGTATTGTGTGATCGAAATTTTTTAAGAGTTAGGCAGCAAAAACATTCCGTTTTCAATTGTTCCTGGTGGTCGCTATGGTTTTTAGTTCCTTGTGTCATTGTTTTTTAGTCACAAGTTCAAGAATTCGGGAAACACGCTCGCCGAAAGACAGTTTCATGAAATCAAAAATTATTTATTCTGTTATTATAAAAAATTATAGGTCGTTCGTTCTAACCTGAGGCGTACAAATACATTCACGCATGACGGTGAGCATAATTCTGCGAGTGTATTAGTGCTCAGGCCATGTATTATGTGCATGTCAAGCATTCGTATTAGAGAAATGCATTTGTGTGCGTGAGTGCGTTCGCCTCAGGTTAGGCCGTCCATGCTTTACATAATTTATAAATTTTTTTCACACCATCATATTTTTAACGTTGTACTGTAATATTAGATTTTAAATACAAAATACATTTAAAAAACTAGCTGTGCAACAAAGTAAGTGTGGGAGTATGTGTTTTATGAGCACCGCTGCCGCGCGACACATTTCCAATAGGGAGCTAACCAACCGGCGAAGTGTGAGATTGGGTTCAACAGGATTATAGGTGGGCGGGTGATAGAAAATTACTAGCACCCACCCACGCATTCTGTGCGAAGCGACCCGTAGTATCTGCATTTTATTTAGTTTGATTTAGAAAAACGTAAAGTACAATGTTTAGTTTAATAGAATAGAATAGAAATGCTTTATTGCACACAAAAACACAGAGATACACAAAACAGAAGATAATATACAGAGAACAATAAAAATTTACAATACTTCACACAGAACAAGAGAAAAGTAGCGTGCAAAGGCGGACTTATCACTTTAAGTGATTTTTTCCAGTCAACCTTTGGGTGATGGATGAGTTAGTTTATATTTAATTATTGTTATAACACCCATATACATGACTATACAGAGTGTTCGGCACATCGACTGACAAAATTTTTTTGTAGGTAAGTGGGTTCATTTGCACCGTTTTGACCCATGATACCTTTTGTCAGATGTCACGTGGTATCGAGATACAATATTTTTTCTTGATTTTTGAAAATTACCAAAATACAGCTTTAAACCCTTGTAACTTTTTTGTTTATGATTGTATCAGCACGAAATAAAATTTATTGAATTTTAGGATGTGGGTGTAATCGAATCGGATAGAACAAATTGTGACAAATTCGAGTACAGTCATGCTGTCTAATGAATGCTTAATAAACAATATACAATATACAATATCCTTGTTCTAGAAAAAATATTATTTGATGAAGTTAATACCATGAAAAGGTTTTATGACCTCCGAAAGTTCCGAGAACGAGTAAAAATATGACAGAATCTTAATTTCTTAATTCATTTAAAAAAACTGACAGCTATTGATAACTTCATTTTCTTTTAAAAAGTTCGCTAGTTTACGCCCTTTCCAACGGTATACCACATGTCATACAAATAATTCACTATGTCTACAGAGACAGAACAGAACGTCCAAAATATTGCGCGATATGCTCTTCCATTGAACCTAACAAGTAAGGACAATATCCAATAGCTGTACTTACACTTCCTCTAAAATGATCGAAAAATAGGACAATTTAATAAAACCAAAATGTTCCAACTGATTGAACCTATTAACACTAATCATTGAATTTTAAGCCTTCTACAAACAGACGTAAGGTCTACTTTGTTGAAATAGTAAGAGCAGCGTAAGTATTGAGATACATAATGATAAGAGGCAATACAAAGTAGCAACTGTCAATACTTAGGTGATAAGATTGAACATAAAACATGATTTTTATTAAGATTGATTACGGACAGTCTAAGGTTCTAAGACCTTCAATGGAAATATTTCTCGCAAACTGACATGCTTTGCTAAGTCGTTCGAAGCTACTATGGAAATATGTAGTTTGTGTTTTCCATTCAGTTCAGTATAGCCGGCACAAGCAAATGTAGCCGACATGAAATGAAGGGCAGCACCGACATGGCACCTAGTCTAGTTCAACCCGTGTTATGGGCTGACATCACGGATGTTGTAGGTGATGTAGCCAACGGTGTCAATTTAAAAAAAAAAAGCAAAGGGAAGCACTGCCATGGCAGCTAGTTCATCAAGGTGTGATGGACCGATGTAGTAGTACGTCATCTCCTTCTTTGTCCCTAGTTTCTGATATGACCACATTTGTATTGGTTATGTATGTCGTAAAAGGAGACTAAGGGATATGACTCCCTTCTTATATTACTAGGTGGTAGGGTTAAACCCGCCCGGGTTGATACCACCGCACTGAATGAAAGGTCGGTCAAAACAGCTATGTAAATAGTTTGTGTTTTCCGTCCAGTTCAGTGTAGCCGGCACGACAGAAGGGAGGCACTGACGTGGCACCTAGTTCACCCGGTGTTATGGGCTGACATCACGGATGTTGTAGGTGATGTAGCCAACCGTGTCAGTTTCCAAAAAAAAAATGTTTACTTCTATTTTACTTCTATATGCATTGTATTATAAATTTTTATAGCAATATTTTTATGTATAAATAAAGTACCGTGTGGGGCCGGTACTTTAAAAGAATCGCCCCACTGCATCTCTCCCCATGCTTGTCGTAAAAGGCGACTAAGGGATTACAACAAGATACTAGAGTACTTCCACCGAGTCGTGCAGCAGGTGGGTCTTCGTGACTTACTTGCTGCTTGATCGATTGAATCTTGTTCGAATACTTTGCGAAACGTGGTGGTCGGTGTTGTGCTGTAATTTACCAAAGTTCTTGCAGCACAACACCGATTACTCTGCTTACCCCGATTTTCGGGATTCAGCGTGTGTGATATGTATGTATGCAATATTTTTTCATAAATGTTTATCATGATTATGCTTTGTTGCACCTAACCTGGTATGAATATGTTAAAAAAGCCCGGCCAAGTGCGAGTGGAACCCGCGCACCGAGGGTTCCGTATCGCCATGTCATGGTTAGCGCCACTCACGCACGCCAACTATGGATTAGTTAAAATGCTTCATAATGTTTTCGGTAGATGGCGCGCATACACTTTTTAGTTTCTTGTATGGGGACCCCTGTGAATTTTTTACTTTTTCTTATTTTTATTTATTATTTGTTGTTATATCGGCCATAATAAATAACACATATTCTGTGAAAATTTCAACGGGCTACCTATTACCGTTCAAGAGATACAGCCCTCGGATAGACAGACGGACAGACAGACAGACAGACGGCGTAGGCTAGTAATAGGGTCCCGTACGACGGATACGGAACCCTAAAAAGGTAGATTGATGGAAAATGCCATAGGCATTAGGCTACCTTTTGTACGTTTTAAGTGCATACATGGGTTTTTTATTTCATTTGATTTGATTTGATGTAGACAACTATGTCAGTCTCAGTAAAGCTAAGCGCAAACTGGCGCGATCAAGGCGATCACGGCGGTGGCGATAGCGGTGGCGATCAGATAGGTTATATGCAATTGTGTGTGCAAGCGCACACTGGCGCGGTCGATCGCTGCACGCGTGCGGTCAGTGCGCGGTCCGATCGCGGCGGTGGCGATCAGATCGCGCCTGCAGCATCTGATCGCGTGATAATCATAGGAACTGAAGAAAGAATGGAGGAAATAATTATAAACGAGGTATACAATCGCTCAATTATATACAAAACTGCTCACGCGGAATTCAATAAAAGTAAAATTTAAAAGTAAAAAAAATAAAAAAAAATAAAAAAAAGTAAAATTTCTTCCATTTTGTAGTTAAAAGTACGAAAATTACGAAATTACGCAACCACCGCGGCACCACCGCCGTCGAATCTGAACGCACTGATCTGCGCGACTTTTGAACGCCACCGCCACCGCTGCTTTGGCCGCCACCGCTGTGACCGCCACCACCGCGCCAATTTGCGCTTAGCTTAAGAAAAAAAACAGTAATTTTGCTACGACCACTTAATATCCCGTATGACAAAATATGTTTTACCGACTCCACATAAATCTACCGATAAAGCTGACAGATGTCATGGTCCAGCGCACAGGTTTGATAGCTACGTGCAACGCAACACACTTTGCCAAACTAATTGCACAACCGGTCCAACTTTTCTGTTGTCGTTTAGAATTTTCGTTGGTCGCATTTTACTCAACAGATCGGTTGCCAAACGCGTTGGGTAATACATCCATCTGAGCGGAAATGTCTGTTGCAAAAAGGAATGTTTATGGACTAAATTGTACAATGTAGGACAGTTATCAATTAAATTGATATCATAGAAGCCATGTTTACAAACTTCCACACTAAACTACAGTCTTCAAACGTCGTATTAACAGGCTGGCAGGCAACAGTCCGCAAATCTGCTGGCATGGCACCTAACTGAGCGTGGTTTCGCGAGTAGAGGTGATTCTGTGAATAAAAGACCTACAGAACCGGTTAGTTCGGCATCCATGATAGGTCGATTGCTATTTCTTATATTTCTTAAATTTTTAAATACTTGTCAAGCCTATTTTCGAACGTTTATTGAGGGTGCTTCAATAACTTTCTCGGGCAGTTTATTCCAGCTGTTTACGATTCTGTTAGTCAGGAAGTATTTTCTTGCTTCGGTTGAGAAGCTGAAGAATGATTTTTATAATTCCGTTCCTTAATAGGAAAAACGGAAACCATTATAAGAACACTCCGGTGTCCGTCCGTCTTTCACACAGAGGTTTTTCTCGTAAACTAAGTAACATAGAAACTTGAAATTTGGCATAGTGATAGATCTTGATGCTGCGCACATATATCGCTCGTCAAAAACTAGATAAAAATGTAATTAATATCTATAGGGGGCCAATTTGATACCAATAAAAAAAAAGTTTAAACTAACATATCGTGTGGTGCACAGAGCATGAAATGCGCGCGCCCGCCCCTACTAGAGGCACCGTGAGCGCGATTTCTCTACAACGGCGTTGAAGCCTGTGGGCGTGGCCTATGACTTACATATGTGTGTTGTGCGTGTGCATTTGTTTTGTGCGTGTGCCTAACTTGCTCCTCTTTGTGTGTAGTGTCGATACTAGCACACACACACACATACGAAGCGCTAGCAGCTCAGCGTACGGTTATTGGGTTTCAAATATCATCGCTTAGGGCGCCTCTAGTAGGGGGCGCGGGCGGTAGGTATTTGATGCTCTGTGGTGTGGTGGTATCATTTGAAAGAGCTAACTTTTGTTATATTACCTATATAATCCGGTATGGGTGGCTGAATCGGAGGGGCCAAAGCGCATGCTCCGACCAGCCAATATCATATAGGAATGCATAGCTTGACTAATTGAATTGTCATTGGAATGCAATATGAACGGTGTATTTTCCTGTACATCAACTCATCCTTTGCAAACAATGCATTTCTTAGAAATGTGCACTGGACACATTGATAGCGGCGTCTCGGTGTTATTTTGGTCCGCGGCCAATACCTAAAGTTTACGCACACAAAACTAGTATAAGTTAAGAGTTATACATATACATACATAACATCAAATGATGTCGCAGAGAAACTGAACACCCCTTTGGTGTTGACCTTTAGCTTTTCAGTACAACCCATCGTTTCTCAAAAAAAAATCTCCTCTATCGGTGGCGAGTGTTTTCCGAAACTTTCAAGCTGGGAGTCTTCAAACGTCGTATTAACAAGCTGGAAAACGCTTCTATAGTCTGCAAACCTGCCGGTATGGTGTCTCGCTGAGTGCGGTTTAGTGAGGTGGATTTGGCAGCCCTTTGGTTCTTTTTATTTTATGGAAACTGACACGGTTCGCTACATCACCTACAACATCCGTGATGTCAGCCCATAACACCGGCTGAACTTGGTGCCACGTCAGTGCTTCCCTTCGGTCGTGCCGGCTACACTCAACTGGACGGAAAACACAAACTATTTACGTAGCCGTTTCGACCGACCTTTCATTCAGTGTGGTGATACCATAGAGCAGCCATACTCAAAGTGTGCTCCGCGGAGCCCTAGGGCTCCGCGGAGCCTCTGTGGAGGCTCCGCGAGAATACGAGAAAAAAAATCAAAAATACACCTCTCCTCTCTGGCTCCATTCAGCTCGGCTGCGCAGACGAACTCTACACTATTCTATCAAACCTGACATCAACCAATTGATGTAAAATAAGAAACAGTTTCATACCTCCCATTACATATTTAATTATTGTTTTTCTCTTTTATTATAATATTATGTAAGTAACTGTGACATTGTAATATGATTTTATTAATAAAGAATGCACAAAAACTAAATTTTGTTTATTTTAGGGCTCCGTCAAATATTTCGCTTTCCAAAAGGGTTCCGTCACCAAAAAAGTTTGAGAACCGTTGCCATAGAGAAATAATATACGGGGGTATATTATTTATATTACAGGGGTATATTATTTATTCCTTTATACGTCTATGGGTGATACCCACCGTAGTTTACAATCCGCCGGCAACGCATACACTTTTTGGTTTCTTCTATGGCAACCCCCGTGAATTTTTTCCTTTTTCTTATTTTTATTATTTGTTGTTATATCGGCCATAATAACACATATTCTGTGATAATTTCAATGGGCTACCTATCACGGTTCAAGAGATACAGAACTCGGACAGACAGACAAACGGACGGACGGACGGACAGACGGCGCGCGGCGTAGGCTTAGTAATAGGGTCCCGTACCGGATACGGAGCCCTAAAAATGGTCATCATTATAAAATCATTATAAAATATTTAAGAACCACTGGTGTAAAGTGTTATCGTCGGATAACACATGCACTCACTACACAACAACCGCCACACACTTGACATTGGCAATGCCTTTACACCAGGTATGTATGTATGTGTGTATGTACAGTACACCTGTCAGTCAATATTGTTGAGGTTAAATTCTCCTAAAACAATGTCAACCTTTCTCAACAATAATCATTTAATGAATCACATATTCAGTCATTAGATGGGTTTGATTTCACATACGTGAAAGAAATCAAAATACTCAATTATATTTGTTTCATTGAAGGGAATTTTAATTAGTTAGGTTATTATTTATTTTATTTGTTTGTAATTTATTTCTAAGATAGCTTAATTTGTAATATTAATCTTCTTTGATTTTCTGTGTAAATAAATCTCGGTATATGTATTAAATATAAAATAAATGGATATATTCACTGAAAGGATCAAGGGATTATACTTACAATAATTATTTTGTATACTTGTATAGATTTCCACGCAATGTTTTCCTTTACCAGGGCATTGGAAATTATGCACTCGAATTATTAAACAAACTACTCTGAAATCCAAATTAAGAGTTAAGATTTTCGCAATGCAATGTTTTAATTTTTTTTATTTTTCAAACTGGACTTTGAACTGCTTTTCTGCTTCTATTTTCTTAACGGAAATGGCGGATTCGCCACACGTGGGCCTCGTACCCATGACCTCTTGCATGACAGGGCGACGTCTAAACCTCTAGGCTACCCGCCATTGATTTCTACTTTATGTGGAAGAACGGTAGTGCCACCGCCAAGTTCGAGCGCCGATCCTACTTTCCAAACCCAGCATACGCACGTGTAAATCACAGTTTTGCATGTCACTGTGATATTTTTAGCGTTGGGATGACGTATGTATGTATAGTTGCAACTAAGAATGAGAACAAAATTAAATAGAGCATAGATTCTTGGCACTTGCCAATTTTTTATCGACAGAGTCAGCCAATTGTGATTTTTGTCAATTCACCTGCCTGCATACACCTGATTCATACAATCCATATACATACATATCACACACGCTGAATCCCGACAATCGGGGTAAGCAGAGTAATCGGTGTTGTGCTGCAAGAACTCTGGTACAGCGCAACACCGACCACCACGTTTCGCAAAGTATTCGAACAAGATTCAATCGATCAAGCAGCAAGTAAGGCACGAAGACCCACCTAGTGCATGACTCGGTGGAAGTGCCATGCCAAGGTGAGAGGTGGCGAGCCCTTCGCCCTTTAGCACGGCATCTTGTCCTTATCCCTTAGTCGCCTTTTACGACATGCACGGGGAGAGATGCAGTGGGGCTATTCTTTTTAAGTACCGGGCCCACACGATACAATCCAGATCCCCTTTTATGCTATGACAATTTGTAGATAGATAGAAAATGCTTTATTCCTCCAAGAAACATTCAACATTAATAAGTGCATTCGAAAATTTACATAAGGTGCAAAGAGGGACTTGTTGTTGATTTGTTGTTGATTTGGTTCGGGGTTGGCTCTAGGCCTGCAAACTAATCCCGCTTGGTTGGGGACCTTCGTGCAAAACCCCGCAGTCTCCAGCTACCCCAGCCAGCCTATGTCTTCCATGAAAGCCACAAGTTGACCGGGGTGTCTGCAGTATTCGGGACAAGATAACTCAGATCAAGCAGCAAGTAAGGCATGAAGGCCCACCTGCTGCATGACGCGGTGGCAACACCGTGCACAAGGTGAGAGGTGGCTAGCCTGTCGCCCTTATGCGCGGCATGTTGTCCTTATCCCTTAGTCGCCTTTTACGACATGCACGGGGAGAGATGCAATGGGGCTATTCTTATTAAGTACCGGCCCCACACAGTACAAAGAGGGACTTATCCCTTACAGAGATTTGTTACAGTCAAACTTTGGATGTTTGAGATTTAATTAATATAGTGAAATGTAAGTAGCAAAAGAGTTGAGCGTGAGAATTGAAGATAAAATAATAATAAAAAAAATGTGTAAACAGTAGGCTACATATATCATCTATCATATAGGTAGGTTTTTATGTTTACAAGAAGTGGCACAGACCTTACGTCGGGGCATTCACCAGGTCATTTGGAGTAAACAACCGAGCTAGCATTTCTCTCAGATCACTTTCGTTTCATACACAAACCGAAAATTAAAAGTCTAAGAAATTCATATGTACACGGGATATTTCAGGATAGGGTTTCGTAACTTCAGGGTTGGAAAGCGGTCCATATTTGAAGAGTAAAAGCTCTGAAACTTTTTCCCAGATTTGGTCATTTTATCGTACTTTTTAGTGAAAATCGTTTCATCGAGACTGATGGACGGTTAACGTCAACCTTTATTAAATAAAAATAAAATTACTAACTTACATGCTTAACCAGTAGAACTGAACTGCATGTACATAGGTAAATTCCAAACACTTAAATTTGAACGACAAACAGGACTGAACTAGGTCATTGCACTCCCTAGACCTAGACAGCACTGTTGCCAAATCTCCCCATACTCACTGTCCATCGTGTTTTTATTACAATTTTAAATTTTTATATGGAAAAAAAATACGGAATTTCGATTTGAGTGATAAGGATTTTTTGTGAGTGTAATAATGAGTACTTTCTCAGTCTTTTGATACTAGCTACTTATATCTCACCACATACGACTCTCAAACATCCAAAGGTTGACTGGGAGAAAGAAATCCCTGTAAGGGATAAGTCCGCCTTTGACCCTCATGTAAATTACTTATTGTTTGTTACTGTAAAATGTTTTGGAGCAATACAGTATTTCTATCTATCTACCTATCTATCAAAACCAACCAAGTTTGAATGCATACCCAAAACAGTTAAGCACAGACAAGTCAAAAAATAAACACTCACGCCCATCATTAAAGTTGGCCGTCTCATCAATCGGGATGACCAGCAACGGCAATATTCCACTCAATCCCACCAGCATGGAAGCAATCGCCGAGAACAGCCACGGATGTTCGTCCAGTTCCTCGAAGAACGTCCATAGACACTCGGGCACAGCGTCAGTTAGCACCTCCATCATTATATTTATCGTGGAATACAATTTTTAATCTGTGTTCCAAATTCAAATTGGACAGTCCAAGCGAAAGCGGCAGGTTGTGTATTCTGCAAGAAAAAAATTTTTATAAGTAACTTTGTTATGGCGGTGGGACTTCTTACGGGTCACTGCCCACTCAACAGACACTTGTTTACAATATGTGTCACCGACAGTCCCCTATGCAGAGGTTGCATGGCTGCAGTTTCTTGGGAACGTGGGTACTGCCCATGGAGTGTGGAAGCGACCGAGAAGAGTGCTCCACTTCATGAAAGAGCTCGGGTGGCTGGAGTAGCACCACCCGGGCGCCAACGTACAATGGACCGTCTTGAGGTCTCAGTGCGGAGAATGTCCCACCCGCCTTCCCAAGAGGCTGGGCAGCAAACAAACAAACAAACAATCAAACAAGTAACTTTATTTAAACTGAACGCTTTAAAATTTCGAATATTTTCGTGAGTTTTTTCAGTTGGCCAAAGTGAAGAACATTCTATTCGTTATTTAAAAATTGTTTTATTATTGCCATATCTTTCACATAAGATTCCAAAACAATTTGGATGTTTATTTTTATATAATATATTTATAGTTGTCCATAATTCCATTCTGTTTTGTTTTCCATTTACATCCCACATATTAAAAAGAATGTACGTATGTAATGTAGAATTAAAGCATGTAGTACTTGTTGAACTTACAGTTCCATGGGAAAGTAACATACCGAAGGACCACAACATCAAGCTTAACAAGTACTGCAACTTAGTAGACCGGATTGTGAGAAACGGATTCAAGACTGATCTCTTCGCTGTGGAAGTCGGAGCAAGAGGACTACCAGCGAAGTCGCTCTACAGTCTCTTCAAGAATCTAGGGCTCCCAAGATCGACGCTAAGCTCATATATGGAGAGAGCTTCAAAAACGTCACTGGAAGCATCCTACAGAATATGGATAGGTAGAGAGAGGGAGGTCGAGAGCGGGACTGGTGGTTTCCCCGCGTCCTAGTCAACGCAGACTAGCTGACGAGGGCTTGAAGCGAGCCGAAACGTGAAGCATGCGCGGGAAATTTAGAGTGGCCACTCGCTAGTCCCGGCCTCGATTAATACCCTCCTCTACTGCCGATGGGCCCGGATATGTTCGGTGAAGCCATCGCAAGCTTAGATCCACACCTTCTAACAAGTACTGCAACTTAGTAGACCGGATTTTGAGAAACGGATTCAAGACTGATCTCTTCGCTGTGGAAGTCGGAGCAAGAGGACTACCAGCGAAGTCGCTCTACAGTCTCTTCAAGAATCTAGAGCTCCCAAGATCGACGCTAAGCTCATATATGGAGAGAGCTTCGAAAACGTCACTGGAAGCATCCTACAGAATATGGATAGGTAGAGAGAGGGAGGTCGAGAGCGGGACTGGTGGTTTCCCCGCGTCCTAGTCAACGCAGACTAGCTGACGAGGGCTTGATGCGAGCCGAAACGTGAAGCATGCGCGGGAAATTTAGAGTGGCCACTCGCTAGTCCCGGCCTCGATTGATACCCTCCTCTACTGCCGATGGGCCCGGATATGTTCGGTGAAGCCATCGTAAGCTTAGATCCACACCTTCCTTCCACACCTTCCTTCCACACCTTCCTAAACATTGGAAAATGTTTTTATATCATGGAGTACGGATAAAAATCCAAATATCAATGATAATAAGTTCTTGACCGATCAATATTGACCTATTGAATCCAGTTGAACACCACATTATAATAATGCTGACCTCCGCAGGCTCCCAGGCCATTTTTGCCGCGCGAACATAAACTCAAACATTTTGCAAAATAAACTATTTTGTCACGTAAAACTTATTAAATTACCCACAAAACAATGTCAAACAAGTGAGGATTCACTTATTTAAAAGGACAGATGGATTTTTTAACTCCATGAAAGATGAAGCATGCCCGAAATTTTTTCTAAATTTTTCCTAACCTAAAATTGACAATTTGAATACACAAATTATACATCATTGTATAGGAGAACACTGCCACTAAGAGACCACAAATGTATGAAAAATTTGGTTCTTGAATCCAACTCACAAATAAACAAAGAAATCCAAGGAACCTGCAGTCAAAAATGAAAAGCCGTCAGATTAGATTTTTTTTATTGTGAAATTCTTTGTAGGTGTTTGATGTCAATGGAAACCTTTTTCTAACGTGTTATCTGGATATTATATTTTAATATATAATATTGATCTGCAATAAAGACAACCAAAGTTCAACGCATGTTAGATAGGCAGTAACAGCTAGCTCCAGATAAACTATCAATTATATGTACACAATAAATTACCACGAAAATAGCAAAATAAGATAGGAATGCGCAGCACTGAGAGTTATGAAATACGTATGTATAGAATATAAATATTTACCAACATAATCTAACGAGAGAAGTGGGTAAATACACACAGCGGAAATCACGACCGCGCTTCCGCGACTCGCGCGCACAACTGAAGTTGGTTGGACTGACTGAACTATCTCCACCTACGCTATTCGCACTCGCACATTATTGAATTGAATTTACCACAACAAAGATGAAGATCCTTCGGACTGTTTTCACCTACTGAGCTGAGATAACACGTACGGGCGCACTAGTCCGCACTGAGACTGAGTAGCGCCTTATCTCTCTGCACGGGCACGGCTAGTCTACCGTTTCCCGGTCCATTGTTGCCGCCACTGTCTTCCTTCTTCAAGATAAACAAACGCGCAATACAAAGAGGAAACGCCAACGCCAGCCATGTGATTTTTTTTTTCAATGGCCGCGCGCCCGCCCGCCTGTGACGTGACGTCTGTCTGACTGACAGCGGGCTGGCAGACAGATGACGTAATTCGAATACCATTTGAGTGGCAGTTACCCTAGTTTAAGGGATTTTATACGACCTAAATACTATAAAATTTTAATATCTCATCTTTTTTTACATAAATATATAATTTCGTAATATATACCATCACCAAATGGTGATATATTTATTTCAAATAAAATAATTAATCTTGACCTAAAGTTAACTAAATAAAGTAAATCTAACTTTAAATAAAAATAAGCGTCCATAGGGACCACTAGCATGATCCCGATGACTAAAGCGGCGACACGTTCCGCTCTGGATCGCCAGGCTGATCCGCTGTTTGAATGAAATGAGCCCGGGCACGGGGTGGCGCAGCGCGGCGATATGGTCCCCAGACGTGTCAATGAGTACCTAGTTTTCCAAACTTGGAAAAACTGATCGCGTCCGGGCTCCATGCCCCAAGAATCTCTACAGCAAATACATTTGAATACGCTTTCATTCTAAAAGAAATGAAAACTTGTGCGATTTTTATTCACAGATATTTATTTAGCTGGATACCCACTTAATTCAATTTGTGATGATGTTGGATGTTGATCTGTTTTGTACTAATCCCTCTTCATTCAAATCGAAATACATAAAAACCTTTATGGAATTTAAGTGAATACACAAGATAACTGACTAGAAGAATCTGTCTGACATGGCATCCAAGCCATAAAAATTATATGCAACAAAGAATACTGATTCAGTTAAAGTGGAAGAAAATACACCAATAAAAGCCAAAGATAAAAACAAAAATTCCTGATATAAATACAGTGCCCGACAGCAAATAATACGTTTCGAGCTTTAGAAAGAGACAATCCGGTTGTAGAGCGTTGTCCCTGTCGCACAGAGACTTGCGGCTTGTGTGGCAGGCAGGGACAGGCAGGACGACGACGCTCTCCATCCAACCCAACGCTCTCTCTACTTATTTTATTTATCTGTGTCTCTACCACAGCACAGCTCTACTAACGTACCATATGTATAGTCTATAATATAAATATCTCAAAGCTCGACAACGACATGCACTATTTGATGCCGGGAACTGTACACATAAAAATAATAGAATTAAAAAAATAATTGGACGTTCATAGAAGCTACGAAGTTTACATAGCGCGTTGCGTTGCAGGCAGGAACAAAGGATGCATGCAGGGTTGTCACAAAAACACATAAGGAAGTAATATTAAGTAGGTACCTACTGCTATTCGAATTTTCATTATTCGCGCATTGTAATAGGTAATTTTAAAAATGATTTTATTAGAAACAAACTAACATTAAAGAATATGTAATGTACCTTGATAATATATAAGCAGGTAAGCGCACGACATATACAAACACAAATGAAACAATAGAAAATTACTTCCACGTATTATTTCATACGCGTGGAGAGCAGCCTCTGCCTCTCACTGTATTGGCTGCGTAATGTAAGCTACTGCCCATACTAGAGCAATTCAGTAGGTATTAGCCACAGTAAGTAATTACAAATGGCTGATAATGCGTGCCGCCGAGGCTGGCACCGCGCGTTCCCCACTCAATAGTCACAACCCATGCCACGCGGGGCAGCGGAGCGGGTGGCGGCGGTGCGACGCCCGCTCGATGAACGTGGTTCTGGCTCCAGCATGCTCCATGCGACATGCAGTCTGCGGTGCTGAGCCCAATCGCGCAGGCCACCAGCTGGAGCAGCAGGCTGTGCTGGACCGGGCTCCGGCAGCGCCATCACCTCTAGCCGCAAATGATCATCGACTTATACTTATTTATACATATAATTACTTTAGCATATCGCTGCAAATTATGCAAATGGTATAATCACATCAACGAGAGACTATTGAAATTGTAACGATGATATAATGGTGGCCATTAGCCTGGTTGTAGCATATTGTAGTGTTGTGAACTGATGTGGCTAGAGGTAACCAGAGAATAGTACAAACAATTTAATAAAAAAATATAGGTATATATTGAAAAAAATCCTCTTCAATCTTTTCAGCGTTCCACAGCTGACTAACAAACAACGCCAACATCAGTTTTATATTGGTTTTCATCACAACTACACAACCTGTTGTCATGCCAATGCATTCGAATCGATAAGTGAATACGGCTATGCTATCTAATAGTGGAGCGAGGCGGCCGCGCGGCGCGTGCGCGCGCAATCGGCGCGCAATCCACTTACCGCTTGGAACACAAAACCTCACATTTTCCACAACCGATAGAATGGCGGTTGGTCGAAAGGCGACTGCTGTGATACGATGCGTCACATCACATCACATTATGAACAGTTCATTGATACCTATGATAATAATAATAATTAAATGGCGTTTTGTCGTCGTTTCCACTGTCAGCTCGTGCCATCTATCTATTTTCAAGGGAACATCTTATGGGGCATTTTATGGCATTGAAATTCCCGCGCTTATTTTCCTGAGTTTATTAGTTGAAGAAGACACAATATTTAAAGCAGACAGAATAGGTAAAATGCGATTGAATATACATGGACAATAATTAAACAATTTATATTGAATTATGTCTTTCTAAACAAATCCCGTAGGTAGGTAAAATATAAACATTTTAAAGTTTATTCAAGGTTGAAAAAAAAAGTTTCGAAGTCTAAAATGAGCTGCAAAATCATTTGGAAATGATGAATGAATATAATGAAGGTAATGAATTATATAATGTAGCTTTTTTATGTAAACCGGAGTGGGTGGCTGAGTCAGAGGGCCAAAGCACATGCACCGACCAGCCAATATCACCTCCGAGAAGGTAGGTGCCATAACGGAGACTACCCTTTGGATTGCTGGCTATACTGGACTAGAGGAGAACACATAGCCGCGGCTGCTATGCGGCTATCTTACATCCAATACGGTGGTATCAACCCATTCGGCTACAACTTGAGCCTACCACCTAGTAAGGGGCAAGGGAAAGGGACCTAGAGTTTTGAAGCTTATCAGAAAATTTATATCTATAAGACGATAATATAATAATATAACATTTATACATAGGTAAAGTATCTATAAAGATATTAAGTAATTTAAAAGACAATCAAATCGAAGTTTAAACACGATGGCATATTAGGCAAATCTACGTATAATACAGAAACTATGTCCGACTTATAGGTATTACTGTGACACGAATGCAAAACGATATACCTACAGAGACAGACTGTTGGCATCGTCCACTGCGCCCAGCTGAAGCAAAATGCTGTACTTATTTTGGTGTGCCAGTTCAAACATCTACATACAGTTACATTAGCTACAGAAACTGAATGTCGCTTCAATTTATATTCGTTAGTGATCAAACGCGCAGGTCGTCGCGACAGTTGTGAATTTTCACGAGCAATTTTTTTTTTATTTCTTGTGATTTGGCGCCAATTAATGGAATGCGTTCGATTAAAATGTTATTTATAGGTGCACAGTGCAAAAGTATATTTCAGTGAGGTGATGTGAAAATAATAAAAAAATTATGTTGTGTTTTAACAATTTCAATGCAACTCGGATTGGTTGTATTTAGTTCAAGTGCAAACGTCAGTCAATGATACCAAAGGCAAACACAGTGCTATATATAACTGATTGATTAATTTTTTCTTACCATCGGAAAGTAATAAATAAAGCTTCTAACGATGGATTCGTGGGGAATGTTGAACGTGGACTCTGCAGCGGCAGTCATCTCCAGAGATGACTCTCACAGCTTCAGAAGGAAACAAGCTATGGTAATTATGAAATACATACTTTTTGAAACGTTAATAAATCTCAGAATTCTCAGGTTTTAAGGGTATTATAAAATTACCTGCGCGATTGTGAACTGACGATCCTATTAGGGATTATTAATCACCTAGATTATCTAATGAACTTGTATTTTTAATTAGGCACCTATCTAATTGTATGAATGCATTTATTTGTAGGCACGTTTTTGTTAAATGTTATTGAAGATCATTTATGAACAGAAAAAATTTATGTATACAGTTTTATGTAAGTACATACATAGATAGGTACATTAGATATATGTACCGAGAAAATGTTAGCTAGGTGGACTAGAAGTAAGTACTTACGATATTGCATCTACACAAATGTATATAGCAATAAATTTCAAATGTTAAAATTTCTTCAAAGACCCACCATACTTATTTTATTTTAATTAAATTTTATATGCATGTCGAATCAAGTCGTAATCGAATTCTTGTGAGGAATAAATAACACTAAACAATTTAATAAATAAATTACTACAGTATGGCAACATTTTTAATTTATTTTTAAATTTAAAATCGTGTTTTGTGTGATTGACAATGTAAATTTGTCTTGCAGCTATAAACATTAAATTTTAATTTTTACCGTTGAACTTCACGAAAAACTTGTTTCAAGGAGTAGGAACTTGGAACCACAACTTTGGAACTCACTCGAATACCATACATAATAGTGGAACTATCTACAAAAAAAAAGTATCTACTACTACTGTATCTAAATTGATATGCGACCTATCTAACCGCGTGTGTGTGCGACGTCTCCGCTGTATTCGCTCCGCTCGCCGAGCCGGCCTCACTTATAGCTTAATTTCGACTCGCTTGTCATGGGTCCTGTGGCGCAACGGATAACGCGTCTGACTACGGATCAGAAGATTCCAGGTTCGAATCCTGGCAGGATCGCGTTTCCCTTTTATTTATTTTTTTATTACTAAAAAAAGGAACGTTATTATTTTGGACCTACCTACATAATTTTCTCAAATAATAGAAGTCTTTAAAAATATTTATTATTATTCTGATTTTGATGATTTCAGAACAATCATGGTTAACTATAGCTACGTACGTATCCATAGAGTAACTTATTTCGTATCTGTCCTTATATTATTCTTGCACATGGTTAACTATAGCTACGTCATGGTTAACTATAGCTACGTACGTATCCATAAAGTAACTTATTTCGTATCTGTCCTTATATTATTCTTGCACATATTATTATGATGCCTCTGTTTCCCTCCGACTTCCATCATATATTTGACTGCTTGCAGCTTATGCATTCATATCGCTTGACATCAGTGAACATGTCTAAAATTAAGAAAGTAAAATTGAAAATTGAACTCATCTTTAGCACCGCCGTTACGAAACTACCAGAGGCTATTTCTATCTGAAGCTAGCCATCTGGTAAGACATTTATGACGAACTTCTGTTTACTAGACATTAATGATTGCCGTGTGGTGTGTATGAGTAATTGGGATGCGGTTTGCTTGTTTGCTGTTGATATAAATTGATACTTACCTACTTAGACAGTGCAAAAAGACTGAATTGAATAAAATTATCATACAGTGACAGAGTTACAAGCACTATCTAACAATGATGTAAGTAGGTACCTACTAATATCAATCATTATTATCTAACATTACAAATTGTTATTAGAAAAATTCTATTTAGGAAAATGTGTTGAATCAATTGCAGTTTTACCCGACTACTAAATTAAGAAAAATTTTGAAGCATTTATGACTATTTTGATTATAAAATCATTAGGTCACTGTTCAAAGAAGATAGCAAGGTGAACCAATGCGTTTTTAGGTTTATCCTATTATAATCAGTCTCTACTTGAAGGACAATGTGTCTTCTTTCTTTGTTGGCTTGCTAGGTATTCATCCATCAATGTATTCATAATTATTCATTGTTTAATTAGATCTTATGGAGTTCTTCTTTTTAAATATTCTGGTAGTAGCTCTATACATCAAAGCTATTTGCCAGTTTGTTGCGATAACGGTCAATACGGTCTTTACTTCTTGATTATTTTTGTGGGTTCTTCTTGTACGGTAGGAAATTTCAGGTCTTTGTGGAAGGATTCATTAATGTAATGATATACTACGGCACATATATTAATGATATAACACGGCGCATCCACTATCATCCAAAGCATTTTCGACTTGAATTTCTGTATGTCAGAATTCGACCTTGAGGCGGTTCCTCTTAGCTGAATGCCGCAGACCAAGAGCGGTTTCAATATGCACTTGCATAGTGATATTCTAGATTTTCGTCGTAAATTGTTGGCTAAAATTCTTTCGCTTAGTGAAAATGTTCTTTCTCCAAAGTTAAGCGTCTGTCCAAGTGTATACCAACCAAGGAAAGTTATATTACTGGGGGAGCATGTCTCTTCTAGCGTGATTTTAATGAAACCAGACAGGTTATCCATAATACGTATGGGCAGATTTTGTTTCATTATCTTTCATACTCCTTTACTTTGGCCATGGTGTTTTAAGGTTTTCCTGTAGAATTTCGGATACAATTTTCGGGTCCGAATGTGAGGCGAGGACCGCTGTGTCGTCAGCAACTATTACCGCCGGGGTATGTATGTATGTGTAGTATATAGTAGTTGGGAGGTTGTACTTAAAGGAGACTGGTCCCAGCACGCTTCCATGTGGAATACTTTCACGCTTTGATTTCAGTTAGTCCAGTAGTCGTTTCGCTTTAGCTTACCATGAAATCTCATGGTAGGTTTTTAGAACATTGAAGAAGAGTATTGATAGCCTTGCCTTAATTTTGTGAAGGCGACCCTCGTGGCACACCATTTTGAAGGCCTGGGAAATGTCCAAGAAGACTGTAGCAAGTCTTTTCTTCAAAACCTTTATTTATACGTTCCACAAGTCTAGGAATTTTGTCGATTGTACTGATATAGCGCCTAAATCCAAACTGTTGACTTGGAATAATTCCTTTACTCTTTATTGTGGGTAAAAGCTTCGCTATAAAATAGTAGCAAAAGATACTCCAGTACATAGGTACTTTGAATGCTATAAATATCTAGTACGCTTATCGGCCTGTATGACTTTGAATTGTCAGCACATTTTCCTGGGAAGGATCATTATTAGGTACTTTGGACACTTTTCATTATGGATGGAAGACTCTTAGGTGCAGAACTGCATTGAATATGTGACTGAGGTAAGCGATGCCTTAACAGGTAGTGACTTTAGACTTAAGTATACCTATAAGGCGTAATAAGGTCAACACATACCCAGAAGCCTTTTAGGTTTATTATAGCGCTCTATTATATATAACTAACATTAAAATAATATATAGAAAGACCGAAAAAGAAAATATACATTGCCTAACGTGCTGATATTATCATTATAGTGTAGCTACTATCAAAGACATTACTTTGGCTATTATGTATGAATGTATATGTAAATATAACTGCATTTATTGAACATCTATCGCCCCACACTAATCCAATTTTGGGCAAAGCCACCCGTGTCCATTGTCCATAAAAACATTTTTCTTTACTGCGAGTACCTATTGAATAAAATATTTTTATAGCGATCGAAAAATACAGGTTTTCAACGTTTTGGAATTTGTCAAAAATTAGGTCGAAAATCTTTAACACGGCAATGCAATTTCTTCGATTTGATCCCAATCTTATTCATTCCGTACCGCGAAATTGTAAAATCATGTCATTATGTCAACTAATTTCCAACTGCTGAAGGCTGAACCGGGTAAATGTGCACACATTCCCCGCTGAATCATTCCACTCTTCACATTCCATCTTACATAGGAAATACCGCCGCGTCTGCCAAAATACCCGCGCCAGACAAACGCCATTTCTCACGTTTACAAGCTTCCCTGATTTTCTGTAATATGTAACTTTTATAATGCTCTTTTTTTTAAACATAGTAGCTTACGTATTTAAACATTGGTAAAGAAATGTCATAATATAATAAGCCGTTTTGAATGAATAAAATTAACTATGAATAAATTATATCACCACAATAAATTTTTTCATTTTTGCCTAAAAACAATATACGGTGGAAGCACAGACTAAATAGGGATGGTCAAGAACATTTCTTCGCTTCAAAACTGTTTTACGGTTACTTCAATAGACGTTAATAAATTGTACCCAATTTTGACATTTTGGCGTGAATTTGATGAAACGTCTAACCTGCTGCCGGAGGTTTTTTACAAAAAGTTGCGTTACGAAAATTATGTACTTTTGGCGACTTAGATATCAAAAACAGTTACAGGAAGGTGAGGCATATCGTCCTAAAGGTGGTTCTTCCGAATTGCTAATACGACATACCCGAGAGTCTTACATCAAGCCCTTCTATAAATATGGCCCTTAGAAAAAAGGCTTCGAAAATCAATAAATGCATATAACTCCTGAACTACTGATCAGGTCGACTTGCTATTTGTTTCTTTTCGTAGAAAAAATTACTCTTTTTTAAATAGTTGTATTTTTCCAAATCAGTTCAGCCGTTTCGGAAAAAAAGGAAAAAGTATTTGAAAGGGCATATCTCGGAATATCTCATACATAACTGATTTACGACTACACATCCGCTGGAGGAAATGATAGGCCTCAACGAGATTTTTTAATTTTTTTTTCAATAATTTTTTATTTACTTTATTTTACATAACATTGCATTGTCTTCGGAACTGAACCAACACTAATTTGAACTTCGTGGGATAAGAGGAAGTGGTTCTAATTTGGCTTCCAAGAATTGAAGGGCAAGTTAAATAAAAGCTTGTAAAATATTTATTGCTCTAATGAAATTATACTACTGATCCACGACTACTCATGCGCTGGAGGAAATGATAGGCCTCGAAAATAATTTTTTTTCGGAAACTACTGCTCTCAAAGTACTCGTGTGGTGGGACAAGCAAGGATAGATATCCATGAGATCTCCGACATAGCCCACTCGCTTTTTATTATTGTTCTCGTTTTCTTTATTTTTGCGAGCGCCATCTAGCGGAATAATGTAGCTCTTTCACAGCTTGTGTCGTAAAAGACTAGTGCGGAACATCACATTTCATATGAAACCGGTAGATGGAATAACTGTTTTATTTTTATTTTCGGACGATGTTTTTCATTGAACATTTAAAATAAAAATATTTTGTAAGCTTTAAAATGTTCTTCTGTTTCATATGTTTTTCTGATTTTTTCTAAATACTAAAGGAATTTCAACATGAATACTTAAATAAATAATAATAAAATACTTTAATAATAATGTCAGCACACATAGAACGCTATAAATATTCGTCTCAAGGAACGGAAGCGCTGATAAATTCACTAGAGTGATTTTGGTCGAAAGCCCGGCTGCTTCCAAAATTAGCACAGCCAGCTTCCACTCGGCATGCCTGTAGATTTCGTACAGTTTACGTAAATATCTCTGTCCTAGATAAACTTTCATTAGTATAAATTAATGTTAAAACCGCCAAAAGCGTTCAATTAAATCATAGTTCCCGTGTACAAGTGAAAAGTGGTAACATTGTGAATTATTATGGATATACCGACAGATGTTTGGGGGCAGATAGCTCTCGAAGCGTCTCAAGTGTATTTAACTGAAGATGGTGTCAGGCGAAGTCCGTTTGTCAATACGGTAATTCTTGTTAATTTATTGCAATGTACAACACATTCACACTCAGGTTTGCCGCTGACGCTGTGACGTCACTATGGCGATAGCGTGCAATTATTGCATTCCACAGACCGGCAAACTTGAATGGTACGTTTTTTACTTACATTTTAATATATCTGGGGTCCCGTAATCGAAAGACGTAAAAAATCAATTTTAAATAACACACCCCTATTTAAAAAAAACAATATGGTGCGTTCGTAAAAGTTCGCACAAATTATAAGCTGTGCATTTTTCGCTGCATTTACGAACAAACGTAATTGACAGGATGGCGAAAACAATAACAACAACGTAATTGACATTGACAGTTAACAGCTGTTGACAGCAGTTTGTTTTGAAAAGAAAATGACCTTCAAAAACCTTTGCCAGGTCAGTTGCCTATCCGGAAAAGGGGAAAATCTAACAAAAACAAATAAAACATGATTGAGTATATTTATAAATACAAACTGACTATAACTAAAATGCAAACTAATACTCTCATATTTTACTCTCTCTTTACTCTTTACTCTTTACTCTCATTTTTACCGTGTGGGGCCGGTACTTAAAAAGAATAGCTCCACTGCATCTCTCCCCATGCAGTACCGTGTGGGGCCGGTACTTAAAAAGAATAGCTCCACTGCATCTCTCCCCATGCATGTCGTAAAAGGCGACTAAGGGATAAGGACAAGATGCCGTGCTAAAGGGCGACAGGCTCGCCACCTCTCACCTTGGCACGGTACTTCCACCGAGTCATGCAGCAGGTATGGGTCTTCGTGCCTTACTTGCTGCTTGATCGATTGAATCTTGTTCGAACACTTTGCGAAACGTGGTGGTCGGTGTTGTGCTGTAATTAACCAGAGTTCTTGCAGCACAGCACCGATTACTCTGCTTACCCCGATTTTCGGGATTCAGCGTGAGTGATATGTATGTATGATATGTACTCTCATATTTTAATTAATGGCTGGGCCGGATGCTTTACCCGACGCTGCGCTATGATTTGAAATATTTTTGGTCGAGATCAACCATTTCTCCTACTCACATCGGTGAGTTTGTAACGCCGCTACAGAGGCTGTTTCTCTCCTGTCGAATGATGTGTTATCCATCGATTGTGTTATCCCATCAGTTATAGAGTAACCGTGCGGGGCAGGTACTTAAAAAGAATAGCCCCACTGCATCTCTCCCCATGCATGTCGTAAAAGGCGACTAAGGGATAAGGCTAAAGCGCCGTGCTAAAGGGCGACAGGCTCGCCACCTCTCACCTTGGCGCGGTCCTTCCACCGAGTCGTGCAGCAGGTGGGTCTTCGTGTCTTACTTGCTGCTTGATCGATTGAATCTTGTTCGAATACTTAAGAAACGTGTGGTCGGTGTTGTGTTGTAATTTACCAGAGTTATTGCAGCAGAACACCGATTACTCTGCTTACCCCGATTGTCAGGATTCAGCCTGTGTGATATGTATGTATATATATTTTGGACTAGAGGAGAACACAACCGAGGCTGCTATGCAGCCATCTTACATCCAGTACGGTTGTACCAACCCAGTCGGCTACAATTTGAGCCTACCACCTAGTGCGGGGCAAGGGAAGGGACCTACAGTTTTACACCGGTTCCGAACGGTGAAGCAGCAGGTGTAGGTATGCACGTAATTTTTTTCGTCAGAAGGAAGGAAGGTGTGGATCTAAGCTTGCGATGGCTTCACCGAACATATCCGGGCCCATCGGCAGTAGAGGAGGGTATTAATCGAGGTCGGGACTAGCGAGTGGCCACTCTAAATTTCCCACGCATGCTTCACGTTTCGGCTCGCTTCAAGCCCTCGTCAGCTAGTCTGCGTTGACTAGGACGCGGGGAAACCACCAGTCCCGCTCTCGACCTCCCTCTCTCTACCTATCCATATTCTGTAGGATGCTTCCAGTGACGTTTTCGAAGCTCTCTCCATATATGAGCTTAGCGTCGATCTTGGGAGCCCTAGATTCTTGAAGAGACTGTAGAGCGACTTCGCTGGTAGTCCTCTTGCTCCGACTTCCACAGCGAAGAGATCAGTCTTGAATCCGTTTCTCACAATCCGGTCTACTAAGTTGCAGTAATTGTTAAGTTTGATGTTGTGGTCCTTCGGTATGTTACTTTCCCATGGAACTGTAAGTTCAACAAGTACTACATGCTTTGTCGCTTTTGAGAATATGAGTATATCCGGTCTTAATGCTGTGGTACAGATTTCCGAAGGCATTTGGTAATGCTTCTCATGTGTGTCCATCAACAATTCCCAATCCTTTGCTGCTCCCAAAATTGAAGAAGGTTTAGTCCTATCTTTGGGCAGCTTATTGGCTCCAGGTTTCACAAAGTTGACCTTCTGGAAGCCGCTACTGGTTTGCCCTTTCCTGGTCCGTGCAATTGACAGGTTGATGGCCTCTCTGATGATTTGGAGGACTTTATCATGACGGTAGGAATACTGGCCTCGCTCAAGTAGTATTTTGCATCCGCATAACAAATGTTTGGCCGTGCCTACGAACTCCTTACATGACGGGCATAGTCTATTTGTAGATTTCCCCCATCTAACTAGGTTACTCGGGTCGGGGAGAGTAAGCTGGAATGCATTTAAGTAGAACTTAAGCAGCTCAGGGGACCAGTTGTATATTATGGATTTCCACTTCAATGCAGGAGGGATGCAGAAGTCACCCACTGTTAGCCAATCATTCTGCATTTCTAGGTTTAAGGCGTGAAGTTTGAAGCCTTGTTCCATGTCCTCCTGAGCAAAACCTTTCAGTATTTCTTTATCAGACTTTGCTGTTTCTATGCCCAATCCAGATCTATTGGTGCGTGTACCAACTTGGAATGATTTGTAGAAGTCGAGTCTCGATTCCAGTTCATCTGATAGTGATGTGTTGGGTAAGGCTTGAATAGCGCTATCATTGGAGTCTTTGAGTATACATCGTTTGGCTATTCTCGCCTTTTGATAAAGTACTTATTGGTACACGTTGACCGGATTCGAACCTCGGACCTCTCGCATGAGAAGCCGATGCCCAAACCACTCTGCCACCCGCTGCTCATGTATTGTAGAGTAACATTGCCCTCTCTCGCCGACAGACGATCGAGAAGCTGCCGGATAAGGTGTTGCTTAACATATTCAGCTACCTGTCGCACCGGGAGATATGCCGCATGGCCACCGTCTGCAAGAAATGGCGCATGATCGCCTACGACACCCGGCTGTGGACGCACGTCAGCCTGCGGCCAGAGATATCCGGCCTGCACGTCGGTGAGTACTCGACCCGGTTCACTCAGTAACAAAGACATTCAAACTAGTAGCGGTTGGTAACACCGTACTGAATGAAAGGTCGGTTGACACGGCTATGTAAATAGTTCGTGTTTTTGTCCAGTTCAGTGTAGTCAGCACGAGCGAAGGGAAGCACTGATATGGCACCTAGTCCACCAAGGTGTTATGGGCTGACGTCTCAGATGTAGTAGGTGAGCAAACATGGCACCTAGTTCACCCAGTGTTATGGGCTGACATCACGGATGTTGTAGGTGATGTAGCGAACCAAGTCAGTTTCCATAAAAAAAAAGGTGATATAATATGTTCCCAATGCTCACTCTATAATCTGTGATGTATTAAAATCTCTTTACATAGCCTACTCCAAAAAAATATTGAGTCGAAATCGTAGGCTGGGGTTCCAAAACGGACATCGGAATAGCAACTGTACCGTGTGGGGCCGGTACTTTAAAAGAATAGCCCCACTGCATCTCTCCCCGTGCATGTCGTAAAAGGCGACTAAGGGATGTGACTCCCTTCTTATATAACTAGGTGGTAGGGTTTAACCCGCCCGGGTTGGTACCACCGCACTGAATGAAAGGTCGGTCGAAACGGCTATGTAAATAGTTTGTGTTTTCCGTCCAGTTCAGTGTAGCCGGCACGACTGAAGGGAAGCGTGGAAGGGGAACGTGGCACCAAGTTCAACCCGGTGTTATGGGCTGACATCACGGATGTTGTAGGTGATGTAGCCAACCGTGTCAGTTCCAAAAAAAAAAAAAAAAAACTAGTTGGTGAGATATTATAATATTTGACTCTTTGGGAACACATAGGTGTAATTGTTTATGCATGGGACGCACTTCTCAGTACAAAAAAATATATATATTTATGCTATTTTCATAGTTTTAATTTTTTTAGATTTTCAGATGTATTATTATTAGGTACTGAAATATTTCTTCTTTATTTCCCTCTCCCTCTTTCAACCTTTCCTCAGTCCCCATAACCTGCTATTAATTTTGAGTGGGGATTCCGCCACCCCTAACCGTGCGGGAGGGGGGGAAGGGTCTTTTATTGCTTCCCTTTCTCAGGTCCTTTTTCTGCTAAGGCTAAGTACATGAATATAGTGAAATTCTTGCGATATGAGAGTGAATGACAAGGTTCTAAAAATAGCGCACTACGGGGTCCAAGCAGAGCGACCTACCAAGAATCAAGAAGCATCTATCAAGAGGAAGAAGCTTCTAAAAATACATCAAAATAGATAGGCACCAACATTAAAATACTCGTACTTCAAAACAGTGCATTGTGTTCCAGGATCACTGGAGTCTCTGCTAGCGCTGATCTCGATACGCTTCGGACCCTCGCTGCGCTACATCGAGCTTCCCATTGAGCTCATCACACACACTGTGAGTTCACTTGACCAATACTTGAATAAATGTTATTTTGACTGAATATTTACTACAGCATTGATTTAACCCAGTGGGTTATTATAAATAAAATTCTCATATGTGCCTGCAGCGAGAATCAACTTCAACCTTCTCGTATGTGCCTGCAACGAGAACCAACTTCAACCTTCTCGTATGTGCCTGCAGCGAGAACCAACTTCAACCTTTTTTTTTTTATGGAACCTGACACGGTTTCCTACATCACCTACAACGTCCGTGATGTCAGCCCATAACACCGGGTGAACTAGGTGCCATGTCAGTGTGCTTCCCCCTTTGATCGTGCCAGCTACACTGAACTGGTCGGAAAACACAAACTATTTACATAGCCATTTCGACCGACGTTTCATTCAGTGCGGTGGTACCAACCCGGGCGGGTTAAACCCTACCACCAAGTTTAGTAGATTAGGAGGGAAGGGACCTACAGTTTTACGAGGAATCCGAACCTCGGTCAGCCTCCAACGGTCAGCGGTCACCCATCCAAGTACTGACCGCACCCAGCGTTGCTTAACATTCAATAGCGATAGTTAACTGTCTGCAACACTGAGATATCGAGGCTGACAGAATCGTACTGTGGAGGAATAGAACCTTCTCGTATGTGCCTGCAGCGAGAACCAACTTCAACCTTCTCGTATGTGCCTGCAGCGAGAACCAACTTCAACCTTCTCGTATGTGCCTGCAGCGAGAACCAACTTCAACCTTCTCGTATGTGTCTGCAGCGAGAACCAACTTCAACCTTCTCGTATTATAATATATAAAAGTTCACATGTGTACGCGCTCTGGAGCGATGCGACATGGCACAACATGGAAAAAAATCTTTGTATGAAATTGTATTAAAGTAGATCGCACTACGTGGCAGCGGCAAATCAGTCAGTGAGTCGTCAGCGTGTAAGCATACACTGCTGGATCTCCAATTTTCCTCAAGTCCTCCCTGCCTACAGCTGCACGGAACGGAACCAATAGACATACTTGATGTCGTAGTCCCCCCTGGCGGGTTGTCCTCCCACAATCCGTTTTCCTGTACATGGAATCCAGGTAGATCCAGGGAAGTCTCCAGTATGGCACCTACCTTCTCGGAGGTGATGTTGGCTGCTCGGAGCATGCGTTTTGGCCCCTCCGACTCAGCCACACATACCGGATTATATATAAAAAAAAACATGGCCGCCAGTGTAGGACACGGTCAATCCAACAGTCGTTGTGTCTTCGCCCAATTTACCCAGCCCACTGCCGCTTGGTCTTAGCCACCCCGGTGTCCAATATCGACTACCTTTAGTGTGTCGGCAGATGGCCTCGTTATGCACCATATCACGTAGCGATATTCCCAGAATGACTCGTTCCATTGCTCTCTGGGCAACTATCAACCATTGGACAACAGCGACCGTCATAGTCTTATCTTATGTGTGTATATATTGCAGGTGTTACATGAGCTGGCAGCCAAATGCCCAAACCTTACCCACATGCAGCTGGATTTCAGTACAGGTACGTACAAATAAGTTATCATAATTATTGGACTTACCGTGCATGCGTACCAATCGGTTCTGTAGATATCTTTCCTCCACAGAACTGGTAAAAACTTCTTTTTTTTTATGTAAACCAGCATGCGTGGCTAGGCCGAGGGACCAATGGTGCAGTCGACAGAGCCAAAATCACCTCTCCTCGCGAAACCACGCTCAGTTAGGTGCCATGCCAGCAGATTTGCGGACTGTTGCTAAGGCTGTCTAGCCCGTTAATACGACGCTTGAAGACACCCAGTGTCACACCTTACAGAGCGTGACCCTGGTTAGGTGCGCAATTAGTCTCTCAGTGGTTACAGGCTCGGGTTCTGACCCCGCATGGTATCTGGATCTTGGGAAGGGAGAAGTCAATGACGAGACGATCTAGTTCTATGGTAACAATTTTATTAAGTATAGTTCTTATGTTCTAATTACAGAGCTAGACCGTGGGGCGGTAGTTATCGTAGTACAGTTATAGAGTTTAGTTCTTGTCTTGATGGGGCCTGATTTGACGGCTAAGCAATCGAAGCGAGAGTGTCTGGAGTCCGTTGCACAGCACTTATCTTCAATGCTGTGGCGAGGATCTCCCCGGTAGGTCCGGGAAAGTTGCAGGTATGTGAAGCCAGGCTTCGAGGTGCGGTGGGAGCGGTAGGCGCACCCGCCGTAGGCCGTGCAGCGGCTTCTTCTGGAGCAGCAGAAGGCCTTGCCGTAGGTCGGCAAGACTGTGTGGACGCGGTCTCACACGTGGCCGGGCCGGACAGAGTCCCGGCACCGGCAGGCAGTAGCGGCGGGGCGAACCAAGAAGGCAAGCCCGGGCCGAAGCGACGTACAGCAGCGCAGCAGGCGAGCCGAGAGGCGAGCCTCCACCAAAGCGCCCGCGGCTGGAAGGCAGATGACCAACCGCAGTACAACAATTATAGGTAGGCCCGGCACGTGGCGGTGAGGCTAAAGTCACGTGCGCGGGAGACAAGGGGAAGCAATTTCGAGCAGTCACAAGTAATCAAGCAAGCAGGGAGGACTAATAGGTAAGAGGAAGTACCTTTATGAATTGTGCAAGAATATCGGCCTCCGCCGCGGGCGCTGGAGTAGATGGCAGGAGGTGTAGTCGGGGCGGCTGCTGTGGTACTAAAAGTGACTCCACAGCCGCGCGCCCGAGCTTATATAACCTTGCCTCCCGCCATCACCCAACGCGCACGGCGGCGGGGGATCCGTACGTCCGCGCGAGCCGGAGTGGTCGACACGCGGCGACGGGATCCTATGATAGGTCAGTGCCGCCGGAGGTTGACGGTATAATACATAGTAAGTTAGTTTTTACAGGGGAGCTTGGCCTAAATGGAAGACGATCATACGTAGCGAGGGGTCAGGGCCCCGCACTACGTGACAGCCTCCCCTCTCGGGTGAGAGGCGCGACTCGGGAGCGCCGATGCCGGCCCCCGGCAGGCCGAGGTACGCGGCAGTTGCGGCTTCCGGCCACAGCTCGCCTCTGCAGGTGGTAGGCCCCCCTGCAAGGAAAGGTGGGCACGCTCGGTCTACGCTGCAGCTCGGCTGGAGACTCAGCGTTCCGGTAGCTCCGGGCGCCGGAGACCGAGGTACCCAGTATGTACCTGTGAGCAGTTACACGAATAAGGTTAGTGTATAAAGTTTTATTATTATTATTTTTAACCCAAGCTTATAGTCAAGGGCGGCGGTCGAAGATACTGACTCGCCGGAGGGAGTTAGATAAGTATAAAAAAAAAGATTTTTTTTTTTTAATCCGTGCTCTCAGATGAGCGCAGCAGATGATAGTACCGACTCGCGGAAGCGGGAGCTTAGGCACGTGGTATAATCCACATTTACAGTTTATTATTGATTAACAGTTTCAGCGATAGCCGCGTGAGAGATAGAGAGCGGTCGCCCGGGCGGTTACGACCTAGGGTCAGAGGCTAAGCACACAGTAAAAGAAATTATAAACTAAAGTAACAGCTAGCGTTAAGCACTAGAACACACAAGAGAATACAGTAGAGATCGCATTAGGCGAGTAAGACTTACGGCTAAACGGTAAGTAAAAAAAAAGAATTTTAAAATTAATTTTTAACGTATAGCCTAAATAGGAGAGAAGAAATTAAATTAATGCTAGATCCCTAGCTACTTAGGGCTAGAGAATGTTTGCGGTTAGCGCAGAGTGGGTCCTACGTTTAGACGGCAGGAAGTTAATCAAGTTAAGTGGCTTATTTTTTTGGGCAGAGTTCCCACAGTCAGCTATGGTTACCGCTCTGGAGCGTTTTTCACTAGGGGTTAGATGCCCGACACCGGCGGTAGATACCCCGGCGCGAGACTCCCTAGCTACAGCTGCGTGTAGACACAGCAAGTACCCAGTCTATCCCCGCAAAGCACGCGCGCGTCAGGGGAACGTAGGTCCGCTGACAGAGGGCGCGTGGCAGGGCTGAGCGGGACAGGTCCCCGGTAGAGGGGGGACTCCCAATGAAAGACGGCCAGCCGCCGAGTCAGAGGGACTCAAGTAAAAGAAATACCCTAGCTACTTACATACTACAAGAAGAGACAGATACCGACCCGCGCTATAGCCAGCCACCCACCTTTCGCGCTCTTTTATCCCTCGCCATTCACTCAGGCGTCGGTAGCCCTAGCCGGCCCCGACGCGTATCATTCTTTCATACCGCGGGGCGGGCCCGAGCGTCAGCCGCTCGGGTCCTCCCCTAAGCGGGGGCTACAGCGCCGGTTCAGTGAAGAAGAAGAAGACAGCGAGCCGCATAGTAGGCGGCATTACGCTGCAACTATCGGTCGGGCACGGATATTACGCTAGCGGAAAAACAGGGGTTCACCCATCGAGTCGGACCGCTGCTCGGAGGCCGACGGCACGCGGGGCGCCGCGCACGGCTCCGGCCTTGCGGGGACCGGCCCAGCAGGGAAGGCACGGTCCACTCGTTCGCCAGATCCGCGCACTGCACTCGGTGATGGACTTCGGGCAACGGTGAGCGAAAATGTTGACAGCTAAGCAGCTGTCAACCTATAATTAGCGTTCCGTACTTGGCGTGCACACCAAGTACGAAGCAGTCTACGATAGGTTCGCTCGTGCGGATTTACTTATCCGAGAGCGACGCTCATGCTAGAAACACGATAATTTAAACAACAAAGAATATATATAATTATAAAGTTAGGTCGGCCACCGATTTGCCCAGGTGGATTGCTAAGTATGGTCAAGTTCGCACTCATAGAATACGGGCGGCCGTAATACCGGCGGCGGCAGTAATACCGACCGCCGCCAGCCCGCTAGAGGGCGCTGACGGTTTTATGAGTTATCGAAGCAGATTATAAAAAAAAAAGAAGTTGTTTTTTTTTTTTCTGGGCGGATACAAAGAGTTCGTATTACGATCTTATATCGAACGTGAGCTACGTCCATATGGGGCTAACTAAAAAACTAATAAACTAGGAATACCGCTCAATCAGCCCTTAGTACGGGCTATGATAATACGGCAGTCGGCCGAAACCCTACTTACATGCTAACATATAATATCTACGGGAGTGGTACACAGAACTAGAGAAAACAAAGTGAAGTTAAAAAGGCTGCCTCGGGTCAGGCGATGTTCAGTCCTTAGCGGAGGGAACGCCGCTTAGTCTGTCCGAGGCCCGCGCCTCATAACTATAACTCATACATAAGTAACGAGTAAGTACACAAATTTATCAAAGAAAATAAAAAAAAAGAATTTATCATTGAAACTTAATTCCTAAGAATCGATTTTTCGCGAAGAACGGACGCCATCTAGCGGCGAGGCGGCTCGTCCGTTAGATGCGGCGTCCGCTAGCTAAGGAAGCTAACAGCGAGCGAGCAGCCCAGAGCCGTCGCCGCTAAGCGGTAGATGGCGCTAGGCGAACATTAGTTACATGGTAACAGAAATATCTTTCTCATCAATGTAAGTGAGTAGCCGGTAAAGCGTAGACCGTCCCCCTGACCCCGCAGAGAGATATCTGGGGGGCAGCGCGGGGGGTAGGACAGGTAGGTAGCTACCTGACTAGTACCGCGAGAGGCGGTACACGGCCCACACAGAGGGAGAGGCTACTCCACCCACGCAGTAGGGCGGCGAGGTGGCGGCCCACCTCGCGGCAGTTAGTAGTAACTGCCTAAATAAGTTTTTTCACTTTATTTTATAAAGAATAACGAGTCAACCGGTGCCCGTCGTACGGCGACGGCGGACCGGCAATAGCAGTTTTTTCTCTTCCCCTTCGCAGACGCAACGCGTGGGCCTGCGGAGAGGGCGGTAGTAGACCGAGAGAGAGAATAGGAAAGTTCAGCCTCGTTAGTAGGGGACCAGAGGTATGGCACCTAGCAACGAGGGTTTTGTTTTTCGCTAGCATTGTCAACCGCTCTCACTGTTAGTGAGTGGAACGGCAAAAGGTAGGTATTTTTTTTTTCTTCGCAGGTGCAACGCGTGGGCCTGCGGAGATGGCGGTAGTAGACCGAGTGAGAGAAAGGAAAGTGTAGCTCCCTCGTAGGTGACCAGAGGTATGGCACCTAGCAATGAGATATTTTTTTTTTCACACAGTACAGTCGACCGCGTTCACTGTTAGAGTGAGTGAAGCGGCAAGAGGTGGTTATTTTTTTTTCTTTCCCCCTTCATGCGCACCTCGTGTGCATGTCGGGGCGGTGTTAGACCGAGAGAGAGGAAAGGAAAGGGTAGCTCCTTTTCCAGTAGATGACCAGAAGAGTACCGGCGCTAATTAGGAACGTTATTACTTTCCGGAAGTAAAAAGTAAATTAGGTAGTCTTACGCGCGAGGGTGCTAGGCAGAGGCCCCAGCCCACGGTGGGACCAAGAGAGGGGGCGACAGCGGGCCCTAGGGGGGCCAGAACTTTGGTCCCGCCGCGGTCTCGCGAGTTAGTACAGAGTCAGTTTGAAGTCCTTTACACTCCAGTCTCCGATGTTCTTGCCCCTATCGTCTTCCAGTTCGTAGACCGTGGCGCTCTTTTTTTTCACGATTCTACATTTTTGGAAGCGAGGGGCCAACTTGGAGGAAAAGTACCTTCCGGCGTCGCTCCGGGCAAATACGCGTTTCCACACATACTGCCCGGGAGCGAACGACTCATCGCGACGACGCAGGTCGTAACGAGTTTTATTAGAGGCGTGGGCCTGGTTTAGAGCAGCCCTTACACGATCGAAGATCTCGTGGAGCTCTGAGAGGTCCTCCACTCGATCCTCCGCGGGAGTTAGCAGATCGTTCCCGGGAGTTCGGTCGAGCGCCCCTGCGTAGTAATTTCCGTTGGAGACTAGCTCCCGGCCATAAGTAAGGAACGAGGGGGTGAAGCCCGTGACCTCGTTCACGCCCGTATTTACCGTGAATTGAAGTTTGGGAAGGAGTAGGTCCCAGGAGCGATGATCCTGTTTAGCGAAAGCGGCCAGCATGGTGACAAGGGTCCGGTTATACCTCTCTACGAGGTTAACCTCCGGTGTATGCTTTGGGGCGAAAAATTGTTGAGGGACTCCGTACTCGTCGAGCACCCTTCGTAAGTCCGCCCCAACGAACTCGGTCCCGTTGTCACACAGAAAGGTTTTAGGTACGCCATGGACCAAGAACAAGGAGTTTTCTACCTTTTCCGCGATAGCCTTCGCCGTGGCTCGCTTTAGAGGGAAGAATAAACAGTATTTGCTAAATACGCAAGCGATCACCAGGATATACTGGTTTCCAGCCCGACTGGGGGGGAAAGGTCCGGTTATGTCTGCGCTCACGTATTCAAATGGCCGAGTACACTGTTTAGGAGAGCCCATCTTCCCCAGAGTGGCGTGCTGGGCGTGCTTATAAGCCGCGCAAGTCTGACAGCTGCCCACATACCGAGTCACGTCCCGGTACATACTGGGCCAAAAGTACTGGAGCAGTAAGCGCCGGTACGTCTTGTAGATGCCAGGGTGGCCGGCAGTGGGCTCGTCGTGACAGGCGCGGAGCACGATCGCCCGTCGCGGTTCGGGGACTACCTCTTTCCACTCGAAATCACGGGCGAGGTTAAATTTACTCCGAGAGAAGCGGTAAAGTTTACCGTCTCGGAACTGGAAGTTTGGGCCGGACTGAGGGTCCGTTAGACAGCGGTCTTTTAAGTGCTCGAACCAGCTATCCGTTCCCGCAACCGGCTGCAGGGCAGCAAGTAGCGGAGCCCGACTGAGGGCGTCGGGGATGACGTTCTCCTTGCCCTTCCGGTGTTTGATTTCAAATTTGTAAGGGGAGAGTCGGAGACCCCACCGAGCTAGGCGCCCGGTGGCGTTGTCTAGCGACAGGAACCACTTTAGAGAGGAGTGGTCCGTAAAAATGGTGAAGCACGGCCCATACTCTAGGTAGCACCGCCAGTGCTCCACCGCGTATATGACGGCTAAGGCTTCACGCTCAGTCGCGGAGTAGTTAACCTCGCCGGGGGTGAGGGAGCGGCTCGCGTAGGCGATAGTCCTCTCCTCGCCCTCTATGATTTGGGCCAGGCGAGCGCCGAGCCCGAGTCCGGAGGCGTCCGTGTGAACCTGGAACGGCTGGGCCCAGTCCGGGCACGCTAGGACAGGGGTGGTAGTTAGGGCTACCTTTAGGTCGCAGAAGGCCCTCTCGGCTTCCTCGCTCCAGGTGAAGGGGGGAGCGCCGCGCTTAGTGCTCGTGAGCTTATTCAGAGGGGCGGCCCGAGAGGCGAAGTTAGAGATGAATCTGCGGTTCCACGAAGCCGTCGCCAGGAACCTACGAACATCCGAGACACAAGTGGGCGTAGGCCAGTCAGTTATGGCTCGGATCTTTTCCGGGTCCGGTCTTAGGCCGTACTTGTCGACCACGTAACCCAGGTAGTTAAGGCTACTCCGGAAAAAGAAGGACTTCTCCTTGTTCGTAGTTAGGCGGGCCGTCTTTAAGACCTCGTGGACCCGCAGAAGCAGGTCTAGGTGCTCGCTAAAGGTAGAGCTGATGGCTATTATATCATCCAAGTAAACGAAGACCCGCCCTTGGAAGGTTGAGTCGAATAGCTTATCCATCAGCCGTTGTAGCGTGGCAGGGGCGTTAGTCAGGCCCATGCTCATGCGGTTGTAGCAGAAGGTCCCCCTTCCGGGAATGCTGAAGGCGGTCTTTTCCCGAGAGGCGGGATCGAGGGGGATCTGCCAGAAGGCCGAGCTAAGGTCAATAGTTGACAGGTATTTGGCGTCGCGTAGGTTGTCTAGAATGTCGGAGACAAAAGGCACGAGGTAGGAGTCCTTCTTCGTGACGCTGTTTAGCTCCCGACAGTCGAGGCAGAATCTGATCTTGCCGTTGGGCTTTAGGGTTACCAGAACCGGAGAGTTCCAAGGGCTCACAGCCGGTTCCACCACTCCCAAGTCTAAGAGCCGGTCCACCTCTTTGTTGATTAACTCAAGCTTATAGGGAGATATCCGGTGGGTACGCTGCTTGACCTGAGCGGCTTCTCCCGTGTCGATGGTGTGAGTTGCCAACCGGGTTAACCCTAATCCCGTCTGGTCGGCCGTGATAGAATCGAACCTCGCGATTACAGAGTTCGCGAGCTGGCGCTGACTGTCCGTGAGGCCGTCGTAGTCGACCAGGCGATCCGTGTGCAACGACGTGCACCCCGGCAGAGAGCCACCAGACCGGTCGACCCGCGGAAGACCCTTGGGGTAAAGCCTAAAAGCGCGCCAGAAGTCGTCGCCAAGTATTAGCTCGGTATTTAGGTTCGGGGCGTAGTGAAGCGCGAGGTGGCGGGAGTGGCCAGCGAACGAGATAGGGACCATATAGTAGCCGACGGTAGAGAGGTCGGCACCGTTGGCCACTTCCACCCCCGTGTGATATGTCTCCTGCATGTGGAATCCATGCTTCCGCAAGTGTTGGTGTCCCCGGGGGTTCACGAAGGAGTCGGAAGCCCCGGAGTCCAAGAGACCACGCATGGTAGTGCGGTTCCCCACAGTAACCTCTACGAAAGGCCTAGTGTCGTGGGAGTGTTTAGGCTTCGTGGCAGCTGCACTGCGATTGGATAGGAAGTAAGCCTTCAAGAACCCTATCCATGCCAACCACACCGGGCCTTTCCGGTCGGAGTGGGGACCGTAGTGCAGCGATCTCAGTTTTTTGGCATTTTCCCCTTGCAGTCGGGACAGTTTGTTACCTTGACCCCGGGCTTCAGGCAGCCGAAACACAATAGGTCCCGCGGCGCCGGGCATGCGCTAAAGGTGTGCGCATCCGTGCGGCAGCGGAGGCAGTAAGTCCGGCCCCCAGGAGGTCCGGCAGCGTTTAGGCGGGGTCTAGAGGTTTGGTAGGGTTTCGGTTTTGGAAAGGGCTTAGACGGGGTCGCCGGAGGGCCGGCGCCCTTGTAGGCGAACTCAGTCTCCACAGTATCGTGCCCGGGGCCGGTAGGTTCCTTGAACATTCGAGACCGGGCCCTACCCGCTTCTATCTTCACGCAAAGGGACTTTAGGTGGTCCACGGAGTTTATGTCCACGAGAGTAAGCTGGGACATGTACGTAGGGCGTACGTTGTGCATTAGTATTTCTAGCTTGTCCACCTCGGGCAAGGGCCGCTTAAGGCGGTTAAAGAGGCCGTGCATTATGGCGAAATACACGGTCAGGCTTTCGTCGCGTCCATGCGTGCGCGCGCGGATCTCCCCGAGCAGTCGGTAGTCTAGGTCGATGACGTCAAACTCCGTCAATAACAACTCACTGAGCTGCTCCCAGTTTGTCACGGCCCGTCTCACGCTCCGGTACCAATACAAGGCGGGCCCCTGGAAGAGTTCCGGGGCCGCGTCCAGCAGTTGGGGCAGGGAGATGCCGCGAGAGCACCGCAGCTCCTCTAGGCGTTCCAAGAAGGCCCTCACGCTGGTTTGGCCGTCATAGGAAAGCTTTAATTTGGCGACCGCGTCGAGTTGCCTAGGGGGGCTAGTAGGGAGAGCACGCGAGTACGCGGAACCCGGGAAGGCGTCGAAAGCGAAGCGGCTATCGGCGCTTCGGTCCGCGGCCTCGAGGCTCGCGGCCGGGGAGTCCTCGGCCGCTCTCCGTAGACCGGCCTCCGTCGTGGAAAGCAGGTTAGCGAGGGCCACTTTCCGGTCAAGGAGCTCCGGTGGGCCAGTCTCCACCCGCAACAGGCGGTTGTGCAGGTGGTCCAACCACGCCCTCACGCTAGGGGTGAGCGTCCCGTCCGTGCTTTCCAGGGCGACGTCGTTTAGGGCCCGCTGGATGGCGGCCAGCTCGATTTCGGGGTCCTCGTCAGTGGACAGTAGTTCCTCGGAAGGCTGGTCGCGCGCGAGGGAGGCTATTTGCTTCCTTAGGGAGGCAACCCGGAGTTCCGGGACCTCGCCTCTAATGCGCACCTCGTATTCGAGGGCCTCCTTGCGAAGCAAGTTGAAAGTTATTTTTCGCAGGGACATGGTACCTAGGTGTAGGTCCCGCGATAAGGGATAGCCCTTAGAGGGATCAGAGGGACCCCGGGAGTATCAGTAGGGTAATGCGGCGCGGAAGGTTCCGCACCGTGACCAGTTGGTCGTTAGTCCTTCCGGAACCGGCCGGGAGGATAATAATTTTTAATTCAGATCGGCCACATAAGAGCCTACTCGGCCTTTGGTAGCAAAGGGCCGAAGGTTCGACACCCGAGACCAGCTAGCAGACGGTATACCGGCCCGGGCCCGCGCAGGTATGTGGCCCGAAAAGAAAAAAAACACAAAGAAAGAAATGGAGTTTAAAAAAAACTAATTAACTCCTCGGACAAGCAGGTACCTATCCGAAAGATCGAAGTTAAATTGAATTATTCACGACGGTAGGTAAGTATCCATAAAGAGATAAGTTAAGTTACTTGAACTATTAATCAGAGGTAGGTAGGCATTCGTAAACGAAAGAAGTTAAGTTTATTAAAACTATTTGTCAAAGGTAGGTAGTTATCCGTAAAGGAAGTTGACAAGTTAATTACGACTATCAAGTCGTAGTAGGTATGTATTCGTAACAGAAAGAAGTTAAGTTTTATGAAAAGTATAAAGTCAGAGTAGGTATGTGTTCGGGAAAACAAAAGAAGTTACGTCTATCAAACTATTTGTCAAAGGTAGGTATTTATTCCTACTAGAAGAAGTTTAGTTTCCAAAGGTTAAACTAATTTAAGCAAAAGTGGGCAGTAGGTAGTAAGTAACTAAGTCCCGGTAGGTTATTATCACAGCTAAGTCGCGACGATACTAGTATATATGCGAGTAGGTAGTTGTCGAGTGCAACCCTAATGTCCGTGGGAGATTAGGTATAATGTCCCAGCGGAAGATTCCATGCACCGCATGGCGAACGCGCGAACAACACGGAAATTTCCGACGAAACGATCCCACGCCCAAATGTAGGTATTCTCGGCTCTCGCGGTCCTACGTTTCATGGAAATACCCCGGCGGAGCGGAGCGGCTCGGCTTCGTCGGAACACGCAAATATCGGCGGTAGGACCAAAAATTCCCACGGTACACAATAAGCAGAGAATTAACTTTTTGAAATTACTCTTTAGGTAGAAATTTATAATTTTTTTTCAGGATATTTTTTTTTGTGGCAAGTATCGACGGAGAAGACTAACGAGGGGTTAGTAGGTTCCGTAGCTATCCAAATCGCATAGGGCGATAAAATGAATTAGCTCGAAAATTAGTTAATTTTTCGTTAGTGGAAAGGGACTCGTTTACACACAATTTGCACAGAATAGAACACTTTAGAATACGGACCTTAGAGCGACGAGCCTAGTGAAGATGCAGCTTCGCTAGTCACAAATAGTGATGCAAAGGCCGTCAATTACCGACGTTGACCAAACGGAAAACTTCCAAAAAATGGAAAACGTCCGTCAATGACCGGTCATTGACGGCTCTTATGCGACGCCGCAAGCTCGGCACGACGACGCCGCGCGACGCCTTCCATAAGGAGTGAGCCAGGCGTTCTTGACGCGCCGCGCGTGTGCAGAAGGGTGGATCTTCTTTTAAATTTTTATTAGTTTTTCTTGATATAATGTAGGTACCTACCTAGGTGATTAAATAAAAAACTATAAAAGAAATCGTAATATTCTATGTTGAAAAAAATAGAGCGGGCTACACTCCAATAACTTATATATATATATATAATCAATCATACCTACCCTACCTACCTCGGACTTTTTCCAGCGCTAACAGGGTAGGTAGCACTCAATCACTAACAACATACCTATAACACGAAAATTCACTCGTGGGCATGCATGATTGCGGTGCGAATAGTCTACCCTACACGTATTTCTATAAGGAAATATTAAATTAAATTTATTATAAAACTAACCTAACCAACCCAACCCGAAAGGACTTGCAATGGAATACTCTAGATTGACAATTGAACAGAGTGGCGGCGTAAACTTTGTACCTATCTCCTTTTATTTAGTGTAGGTAGGTTGATTATTTGAATCGTAGGTTGTAGGTAACCAACGTTTGTAGGTAGGTACCTACTATATTGCGCTGCACAACACACATCGCGCGTGCGTGTGTGTGCAACGTGCGACCTTGAACGACGACGAAAATGTCGATGTTTACCTACTTATTTACGCACTGTATTGCACGCAACGCATGAAAGCAACACATGAGCTAAGTAGGTATCACGCCACGCAGTACGCTGTGCGCTGTCTCTCTTTTACCTGTAATAATTGCAAACGAGTGAAACAAATGAATATAGTTAGGGTTAAAAGCAAATCGTTGGCGATCTTTTCTATTCTGTGGCGATGGCGACAAATTGTTTAAAAAATTAACTATATTATTGTAAATGGACGGAAGGAGCGGCGCGGTGCGGAGATGGGCGCGGGGGAGCAGAGGCGGCCCTCCCCCCCCCCCCCCCCCCCCGCGCCCACCTCTGCGCCGCGCCGCCGCGCAGCTCCGTCCTTATTAATTTTATAATAATTATTTTCTTGGAAACCATTACCAATCTGTGCCATTACGAATAGATGCATAGTTTCTTGGCAGAAGTTGTTTATAATACTGGGAAAATTTATTTTCTCGTTTTCTCTTAAAGTTAAAACAGAAACAAACAAAAAATTTCACATAGTAAAAGTAGGTATGTAACTTTATTTTAAAAACACTATATTAAGAGTTTGATAATTAATTAGTTTTTAACACTAATAGATCAATACACAATTAAACACTTATTTATCTATTTCCCTTTTATTTTTACAGATTATTTAGGGCAACCTACTTTATTAGCAAACGTAAAAGTAGGTAGGTATGTAACGTTATTTTAAAAACACTCCATATTAAAAGTTTGCTAATTAATTAGTTTTTTTAATTAATTCACGTATTCTGTTAGTTCGAAAAAATGCCTGCTTTTTGCCTCCAAAAGCAGGCATTTTTTCGAACTAACAGAATACACACACACAACTAACAAGTCGCTGGCTGACTAACACGTGGTGCAAATGGTGCAATGCAAATGCTAAGCGTGCGTGCGTGCGCAGCAAACGGCTACTTAAGTCCGACCGAGTGAGTGCGAGCGACGTCACGTCTCACGTGTCGACGCGAAACGGCAACGTCGTCGTCGCGTGCGTGCGGGCGGCGCCGGCGCGCGCGGTCGACAACGCCGAGGAAACATTCCACTGGCATGTTCTGCTGGCATAATACCTACCAGTGGACAGAGAAGGCAAGTAGAAAGCTATCTTGCTGGACTGCTATCAAAATATTGTTTATTGCTTCGTCGATCTTATTTATTACGCTTACAATATTTAGAATGTTTTTTAGTTTTAAGTACATTCGTTACTCACCAATACTTATCTGCTTATGAAATTTCCATTGCGGTAGTGAAATGAAGAAAAAATGATGTTCAAATGTGATATGATATGATAGGAAAAATTCAAAATGTTGCTGACCGCATTGTATGCAAGTATCAAACAAGATAATGTAACATGCATGCTGCACGTAACTTGCACACTTGCTTGCATGTCAACTTGTCCGTCTGAACGGTTCGCGTCATGGACGCCGCTCGCTCGCTCAAACGAACACGAAAACGGAATGAGAGTTGGTCATCCATGGAGTTGCTAGATACAATTTAAAATAAAAATTTTGCTCCAAGGTACCTACGAGTAGTTTTGTTTTTCTGATTTCAAATAGTTTTCATTTAATAATTATTTATTATATGCTATGAGGATTTAAATCACCTGTCTTATCCAGTATATTATATACTATTAGTGTAGGTTCTTAGTTAAAAGGTTAATTAATTTTATTAGGTGGGCATTTTATAATACTGCAAAGTAGATATTTACACTTCCTAACATTAACTTTAAAAAATAGTTATAAGTCTTGTTTAATTAAAGTTTTATTTTATAACACTACCTATTTGTATTTCTTAAGTAATTTTATATTCACATTAATCTATGTTGAGTATAATAATGAAATGATACAACTACATACAGCACACTTATTTTATATTTATATACGCGCGCTAAAATATTGCGACTCCACAACGTATTTTGTTCTCAGAAGTTGTCGATGGACGTTGCCCGAGCAGCAGTGCGGCAACGTTTCAATTTCGGCGTCGGTAGCGGACAACGTCTTGATGACAACGGTCAACGTCGCTCGACGACGCCGAGGCGACGACTTTTTAGGACGTTGACGGTCATTGACCGCTCTTTTAGTGGTCATTGACGGGACTTTTTGGTCATTGACGGTCAATTTACAACACTAGTCACAAATAGTGATGCAAAGGCCGTCAATTACCGACGTTGACCAAACGGAAAATTTCCAAAAAATGGAAAACGTCCGTCAATGACCGGTCATTGACGGCTCTTATGCGACGCCGCAAGCTCGGCATGACGACGCCGGCGCCGCGCGACGCCTTCCATAAGGAGTGAGCCAGGCGTTCTTGACGCGCCGCGCGTGTGCAGAAGGGTGGATCTTCTTTTAAATTTTTATTAGTTTTTCTTGATATAATGTAGGTACCTACCTAGGTGATTAAATAAAAAACTATAAAAGAAATCGTAATATTCTATGTTGAAAAAAATTGAGCGGGCTACACTCCAATAACTTATATATTTATATATATAATCAATCATACCTACCCTACCTACCTCGGACTTTTTCCAGCGCTAACAGGGTAGGTAGCACTCAATCACTAACAACATACCTATAACACGGAAATTCACTCGTGGGCATGCATGAGTGCGGTGCGAATAGTCTACCCTACACGTATTTCTATAAGGAAACATCGACATCTATTTTTAAGGAAATATTAAATTAAATTTATTATGAAACTAACCTAACCAAACCAACCCAACCCGAAAAGACTTGCAATGGAATACTCTAGACTCTAGATTGACAATTGAACAGAGTGGCGGCGTAAACTTTGTATGTACCTACCTATCTCCTTTTATTTAGTGTAGGTAGGTTGATTATTTGAATCGTAGTTGTAGGTAACTAACGTTTGTAGGTAGGTACCTACTATATTGCGCTGCACAACACACATCGCGCGTGCGTGTGTGTGCAACGTGCGACCTTGAACGACGACGAAAATGTCGATGTTTACCTACTTATTTACGCACTGTATTGGACGCAACGCATGCAAGCAACACATGAGCTAAGTAGGTAGGCAGCTGCGCGGCGCACAGACATCAAAGGGCCGCCGCCCCGGCGGCGTCGCTTTGATGTCTGTGCTGCACCGGCCGCGCGCGCGACGCGCTATCACGCCACGCCACGCAGTACGCTGTGCGCTGTCTCTCTTTTACCTGTAATAATTGCAAACGAGTGAAACAAATGAATATAGTTAGGGTTAAAAGCAAATCGTTGGCGATGGCGACAAATTGTTTAAAAAATGAACTATATTATTGTAAATAATAAGGACGGAAGGAGCGGCGCGGCGCGGAGATGGGCGCGGGGGAGCGGAGGCGGCGCGCGGCAGATTCGCGCGCAGCTCCCGCGCCGCCCCCCCCCCCCCCCCCCGCGCCCACCTCTGCGCCGCGCCGCCGCGCAGCTCCATCCTTATTAATTTTATAATAATTATTTTCTTGGAAACCATTACGAATAGATGCATAGTTTCTTGGCAAAAGTTGTTTATAATACTGGGAAAATTTATTTTCTCGTTTTCTCTTAAAGTTAAAACAGAAACAAACAAAAAATTTCACATAGTAAAAGTAGGTATGTAACGTTATTTTAAAAACACTATATTAAAAGTTTGATAATTAATTAGTTTTTAACACTAATAGGTCAATACACAATTAAACACTTATTTATCTATTTCCCTTTGATTTTTACAGATTATTTAGGGCAACCTACTTTATTAGCAAACGTAAAAGTAGGTATGTAACGTTATTTTAAAAACACTCCATATTAAAAGTTTGCTAATTAATTAGTTTTTTTAATTAATTATCGTATTCTGTTAGTTCGAAAAAATGCCTGCTTTTTGCCTCCAAAAGCAGGCATTTTTTCGAACTAACAGAATACACACACACAACTAACAAGTCGCTGACTAACACGTGGTGCAAATGGTGCAATGCAAATGCTAAGCGTGCGTGCGCAGCAAACGGCTACTTAAGTCCGACCGAGTGAGTGCGAGCGACGTCACGTCTCACGTGTCGACGCGAAACGGCAACGTCGTCGTCGCGTGCGTGCGGCGGCGGCGCGCGTGGTCGACAACGCCGAGGAAACATTCCACTGGCATGTTCTGCTGGCATAATACCTACCAGTGGACAGAGAAGGCAAGTAGAAAGCTATCTTGCTGGACTGCTATCAAAATATTGTTTATTGCTTCGTCGATCTTATTTATTACGCTTACAATATTTAGAATGTTTTTTAGATTTAAGTACATTCGTTACTCTCCAATACTTATCTGCTTATGAAATTTCCATTGCGGTAGTGCAATGAAGAAAAAAATAATGTTCAAATGTGATATGATATGATAGGAAAAATTCAAAATGTTGCTGGATGCATTGTATGCATTGTATACAAGATAATGTAACATGCATGCTGCACGTAACTTGCACACTTGCTTGCATGTCAACTTGTCCGTCTGAACGGTTCGCGTCATGGACGCCGCTCGCTCGCTCTAACGAACACGAAAACGGAATGAGAGTTGGTCATCCATGGAGTTGCTAGATACAATTTAAAATAAAAATTTTGCTCCAAGGTACCTACGAGTAGTTTTGTTTTTCTGATTTCAAATAGTTTTCATTTAATAATTATTTATTATATGCTATGAGGATTTAAATCACCTGTCTTATCCAGTATATTGCATACTATTAGTGTAGGTTCTTAGTTAAAAGGTTAATTAATTTTATTAGGTGGGCATTTTATAATACTGCAAAGTAGATATTTACACTTCCTAACATTAACTTCAAAAAATAGTTATAAGTCTTGTTTAATTAAAGTTTTATTTTATAACACTACCTATTTGTATTTCTTATGTAATTTTATATTCACATTAATCTATGTTGAGTATAATAATGAAATGATACAACTACATACAGCACACTTATTTTATATTTATATACGCGCGCTAAAATATTGCGACTCCACAACGTATTTTGTTCTCAGAAGTTGTCGATGGACGTTGCCCGAGCAGCAGTGCGGCAACGTTTCAATTTCGGCGTCGGTAGCGGACAACGTCTTGATGACAACGGTCAACGTCGCTCGACGACGCCGAGGCGACGACTTTTTAGGACGTTGACGGTCATTGACCGCTCTTTTAGTGGTCATTGACGGGACTTTTTGGTCATTGACGGTCAATTTACAACACTAGTCACAAAACGCACACGCAAGAATGAAATTCACGGCGTCGGCGTTCCGCTTGCTCGTCGAAGTTGCTCGTACGTTCCGCTAACACGCAATGTATTACAGATGGAGGTAGATTCCTACAGTTTGTAGGAATCTATACAGAAGAAAAACAAGTAGATTGTTGTAGGTATTTTATTCGTTTACAGTTTATGGGAGTGTAGGCAGCGTGAAGCTCGGCAGAAGCGTGGCGAGTCTTCCGGACGAAACGTGGGTGTACAAAAGTATACAAAGCAAATAGATTAAATATATGAGTTTAGAAGTCGAGAGAATGGGCGCCTGTGAAAAATATGGTTAGGTAGATATTTTTGCACAATTGTTAGGTAGTTACCTTCAGAATAGCAACAAAGCGATGATTTGCGAGTTAGCACAAAGCACCTAGTAATAATAGTTAGTAAGTTACGTGATTCCGAAACTCTCAGAATTGCTTGCCTTGGCTCTTACAAGATTTTAAGTTCCTATCTTAAGGTGATGAAAGAAGTTGATCACAAAAAGTTACAGTTTGTCTCGTCATGACTTCCCAGATCCATCCATGACCTGTAAACCACCGAGAGGGACAGTTTAAAAGTGAGTTCGGTAGAACGGGTTAGGCCCCGCACGTTGGGTAGCCAATGTCACACCTTACAGAGCGTGACCCTGGTTAGGTGCGCAATTAGTCTCTCAGTGGTTACAGGCTCGGGTTCTGACCCCGCATGGTATCTGGATCTTGGGAAGGGAGAAGTCAATGACGAGACGATCTAGTTCTATGGTAACAATTTTATTAAGTATAGTTCTTATGTTCTAATTACAGAGCTAGACCGTGGGGCGGTAGTTATCGTAGTACAGTTATAGAGTTTAGTTCTTGTCTTGATGGGGCCTGATTTGACGGCTAAGCAATCGAAGCGAGAGTGTCTGGAGTCCGTTGCACAGCACTTATCTTCAATGCTGTGGCGAGGATCTCCCCGGTAGGTCCGGGAAAGTTGCAGGTATGTGAAGCCAGGCTTCGAGGTGCGGTGGGAGCGGTAGGCGCACCCGCCGTAGGCCGTGCAGCGGCTTCTTCTGGAGCAGCAGAAGGCCTTGCCGTAGGTCGGCAAGACTGTGTGGACGCGGTCTCACACGTGGCCGGGCCGGACAGAGTCCCGGCACCGGCAGGCAGTAGCGGCGGGGCGAACCAAGAAGGCAAGCCCGGGCCGAAGCGACGTACAGCAGCGCAGCAGGCGAGCCGAGAGGCGAGCCTCCACCAAAGCGCCCGCGGCTGGAAGGCAGATGACCAACCGCGGTACAACAATTATAGGTAGGCCCGGCACGTGGCGGTGAGGCTAAAGTCACGTGCGCGGGAGACAAGGGGAAGCAATTTCGAGCAGTCACAAGTAATCAAGCAAGCAGGGAGGACTAATAGGTAAGAGGAAGTACCTTTATGAATTGTGCAAGAATATCGGCCTCCGCCGCGGGCGCTGGAGTAGATGGCAGGAGGTGTAGTCGGGGCGGCTGCTGTGGTACTAAAAGTGACTCCACAGCCGCGCGCCCGAGCTTATATAACCTTGCCTCCCGCCATCACCCAACGCGCACGGCGGCGGGGGATCCGTACGTCCGCGCGAGCCGGAGTGGTCGACACGCGGCGACGGGATCCTATGATAGGTCAGTGCCGCCGGAGGTTGACGGTATAATACATAGTAAGTTAGTTTTTACAGGGGAGCTTGGCCTAAATGGAAGACGATCATACGTAGCGAGGGGTCAGGGCCCCGCACTACGTGACACCAGGTTAAAGGATTCAGGAAATACACTCGCCGGAAGACAGTTCCACACTCTAGCGGTGCGACAAAGAAACGATTTAGAGAACCGATGGGTTCTCAAAAGCCCAATGTCAACAACAAAAGGGTGCTGAGTCTCTCTGCGACGAGTCATGCGGATGGCAGGGAATAAGGGATGCTAGTTCCGCAGAGCAGCGTCCGTGATAGTATCTGTAAAACAGACTAAGCGAATCCACAAATCGTCTGTGACTCAGGGACTCCAGACCTTCTATAAGTTTCGGGTCATCAACAAGACCGATGGCTGGTGAAAACTGGTGGCACGTTTGGCTGCACACACAACTACGACATGCTAATGCTGCCACTTACTTCTTCTTACCTTACCAGGTGGTAGGGTTGAACCCTCAGGGGTGGTACCACTGCACTAAAAGAAAAGGTCGGTCGAAACAGTTATGCCAATAGTTCGTGTTTTCGAAGGGAAAGTTTGCGTGGGCAGGAAAAGTGTTCCATAGTTTACTGGTTCTGTGGAGGAAGGATCTGCAGAACGGATTGGTATGGCAATCCGTGCCCAAGTACTTCCAAGAAATAGTGTAACTGATCACGTAATTATGTTGCAGCGATGCAACTGCACGACTTCTCGGAGATGCAGGCGTTCCCCACCAAGCTCAAGTACATGTGCATCTGTCTCTCCGAGGTCATCTTCATGGAGGGATTCATGCGCAAGATCTACAACTTCATCAACGGCTTGGAGATACTGCATCTTATCGGCAAGTAATTGAACACCGTCGTCATCATCGGCCCGTATGAGTTCGCCGCTGATAATAGGCATCTCTCGCTCTTCTCATCCATCCACTCCTGGCTACCTATTTTAAGTTGTCTGTCCACGTAGCCATACACTTTATTATAATTATATTATCAGAAGTTGGTTCTCGCTGCAGGCACATACGAGAAGATTGAAGTTGATTCTCGCTGCAGGCACATACGAGAAGGTTGAAATTGGTTCTCGCTGCAGGCACATACGAGAAGGTTGAAGTTGGTTTTCGCTGCAGGCACATAAAAGAAGGTTGAAGTTGGTTCTCGCTGCAGGCACATACGAGAAGGTTGAAGTTGGTTCTCGCTGCAGGCACATACGAGAAGGTTGAAGTTGGTTCTCGCTGCAGGCACATAAAAGAAGGTTGAAGTTGATTCTCGCTGCAGGCACATACGAGAAGGTTTAAGTTGATTCTCGCTGCAGGCACATGCGAGAAGGTTGAAGTTGGTTCTCACTGCAGGCACATACGATAAGGTTGAAGTTGGTGCTCGCTGCAGACACATACGAGAAGGTTGAAGTTGATTTTCGCTGCAGGCACATACGAGAAGGTTGAAGAAGAAGAGGAGGAGATCTACGAGGTGATCAACGTGCATAAGTTAAAGTCGGCCACGCCCAACCTGCGCGTCATCAACCTGTACGGCATCAACTTCGTGGACGACTCGCACATCGATGCGTTCAGCTCTAATTGCATACAGGTATGTTCACTTTTTTTTGACGTGATAACGTCTTATAAATTGATGAACACCGGCTGCACGCACGAATATCACGTCACGTTCCATCTGAGCCTGTGTGTGCAAGCGAGAGCGCGTAACAAGCGATAGAGAGGCACAATCGGCCCAAGCGTTGGCTTGTAAAAGTACCAGGGCCGCAGAAATTATAACGAGGTTACTCGTACCATAATATCTGGCCGGAAAATATTTAAAATTTAGAATATTCATGAAACAAGGGTTGTATGACGAAGGTGTGGAACTCAGCTTGCGATGGCTTCACCGAACATATCCGGGCCCATCGGCAGTAGAGAAGGGTGTTAATCGAGGTCGGGACTAGCGAGTGGCCACTCAAAATTTCCCGCGCATGCTTCACGTTTCGGCTCGCGTCAAGCCCTCGTCAGCTAGTCTGCGTTGACTAGGACGCGGGGAAACCACCAGTCCCGCTCTCGACCTCCCCTCTCTACCTATCCATATTCTGTAGGATGCTTCCAGTGACGTTTTCGAAGCTCTCTCCATATATGAGCTTAGCGTCGATCTATCATCTATTATCTATCATCGATGATATCATCTATATTGATCGATCGATCTATTATCACGTAAAACTATCGTCCGTAAACCGACTTTACAGACAACCAATTTTTTTTTATGGAAACTGACACGGTTGGCTACATCACATACAACATCCGTGATGTCAGCCCATAACACCGGGTGAACTAGGTGCCATGTCAGTGCTGCCCTTCGATCGTGCCGGCTACACTGAACTGGACGGAAAACACAAACTATTTGCATAGCCGTTTCGACCGACGTTTCATTCAGTGCGGTGGTACCAACCCGGGCGAGTTGAACCCTACCACCGAGTAAGATAAGAAGGGAACGGACCTACAGTTTTACGTGGAATCCGAACCACGGTCAGCCTCCAACGGTCGAGCGGTCACCCATCCAAGTACTGACCGCGCCCAGCGTTGCTTAACAATCAATAGCAACAGTCGACTGTCTGCACCACTGAGCTATCGAGCCTGACAACACATTTTATTTTTTGTGGAACCCGTCACGCTCGGCTACATCACCTACATTATTACACCCGTGATATAGCCCATCACACCTTGGTGCAGTAGATGCCGCAACATTGCTTCCGTTTGGTCGTTCCGTCTACACTATGGCTATTTAAATAGTTTGTGTGTTCCGTCCAGTTCAGTGTAGCCGGCACGACCGAAGGGAAGCACTGACGTGGCACCAAGTTCACCCGGTGTTAAGTGTTTTTTTAATAACGGAAGCGATTTGCAGAGCTTTATACAGTGAGGTAGTAGATTCTACAGCGGAGCTGCGTGCACAGAAAATTAGTTTGTGTAAAAACCAGTTTTAAGTAAAGGATGGCTGGAAGAAATCTCTGTAAGGGATAAGTCTGCCTTTGTACCTCATGTAAATGTTCTAATGTACTGTTAAGTGTTTCTTGTTGTTTCTATCTATATATTCATTCAATTTGCTGGAGACCACCTGGAGCCCTTACATCTCGCATGTCCTCGCCGGTTGCAGCTGGAGTGCCTGGCCGTGAACTACTGCAACAAGGTGACTGGCTCCACCATGAAGACCCTCTTCCAGCGCTCGCGGCGACTCACCTGCCTCCTCATGAGCGGCACCAGTATGTCTTCTCCTTTGCATAATCTTTTGTCGCCGTTCCTCTGTCTCTATCTACCCCGGCCTACGTCCTCCACGGAGGCCACAACTTTTGCACCATAGACATTACGGATAATCCACTGTGCAGGGGATGCTTGGCAAAGGACGAAACGGCCGAGCATGTTTTGTTGGAGGGCAGTGTACTTGACAAGCAACCAAGAGAGATACCCGTTTACCAACTTTCGTTGCGGAGGTCATGTCAGCCTCGATAGCTCAGTGGTGCAGACAATCGACTGTTGCTATTGATGGTTAAGCAACGCTAGTCCGGTCAGTACTTGGATGGATGACCCCTCGACCGTTGGAGGCTGACCGTGGTTCAGATTCCACATAAAACTGTAGGTCCCTTCCATTCTTACTTAGGCTGGTAGGGTTCAACCCGCCCGGGTTGGTGCCACCGCACTGAATGAAACGTCGGTCGAAACGGCTATGTAAATAGTCCGTCCAGTTCAGTGTCGCCGGCACGACCGAAGTGAAGCACTGACATGACACCTAGCTCACCCGGTGTTATGGGCTGACATCACGGATGCTATAGGTGATGTAGCCAACCGTGTCAGTTATTGTATACTTACCTATGTAATCAACTTAGCATTAAGTATAGCTATTTTATTGTTTTAGTGAGAGCACTGTACTCTTCCCAGATTATATCAAATGTTTCGTTCATGGAAACACGTTTGTGGCTCTGTTTAAAGTGTGGTGATAGCGACATCTATCCCACAACTGAATAATAAAGATCGATAATAATAACCTACATCGCTTCGCGACGAAGAAACAGAAAGATTCACTAGCACACCAACAGGTGGCAAATAACGGCTAATTAAGAATTCCATACGCCACTTAACACATTGCTGAAATATCAAATACGCCTCGCATAAATACAGATCGCTTGGCAAAACAACCGGGCACTAGCCCATACAACAACATCAGCTGCAGCTACACGTGGAGCCAGAGGACACGACACCGCTTCACCTTTTACCTCACAGCTCTACAAAAGTTTAAACTCTTTTGTGTACTCTTTCTTTGTGAATAAGAGCTGTCTATTTCCTAAATAAATAAATAAATAGACAAATTCATTAAAACATATCATTGCCCCTCAGGCCTGCAATCAGACTACGTGATGCAGGTGGAATGGGAGAAGTCCTCGATCCAGGAGCTGGACGTGACCGCGACCGACCTCTCGACAGAGTGCATCACGGACATGCTCACGCGCATCCCCAACCTGCGCTTCCTGAGCGCCGGCCAGCTCAACGGCTTCAACGACTCGGTGCTCAAGGCGTGGACAGAGTCGGGCACCGCCAGGTCGGGAGATTCTCTTTTTTTTATATGAAGGTGCATTTTTTTTTATGTAATCCGATATGGGTGGCTGAGTCAGAGGGGCCAAAGCACATGCTCTAACTAGCCAATATCACCTCCGAGAAGGTAGGTGCCATACCGGAGACTTCCCTGGATTTCTGGCTATACTGGACTAGAGGAGAACACAACCGAGGTGGCTTGCGGCCATCTTACATCCAGTGCGGTGGTATCAACCCAGTTGGCTACAATTTGAGCCTACCACCTAGTAAGGGCCAAGGGAAGGGACCTACAGTTTTACATTGGTTCCGAACGGTGAAGCAGCAGGTGTAGGTATGCACGTACATTTTTTCGTCAGAAAAAAGTCATTGGTACACGCCGACGGGATTCGAACCTCGAACCTCCCGCATGAGAAGCCGATACTCAAACCACTCGGCCACCCGCCGCTTGCCGCCGAATGCTCTGAGGAGCTGTTCGAAACGATTCCGACTTCACCATTTCACCATAGGTCCACGCGTAACAGACAGGGGATGCATCCCTATATTGTAGAGCTGCCTAAAGTGCGGACTAAGCGCTCCAGTATTTCTTTTATCTTCCGCACTGCGAAACTCTGGAATGCACTTCCTCCCGATGTGTTTCCTTCAGTGTACGACTTAGGATCTTTCAAGAGACGCGTAAAAAGGCATCTGTCACGCCATTCGCAGCCCCCGTTCTAAACTTAATGCTTTTGGGCGTCGTCGGCTCAACAATCCATGCTGACGGCGCCAAATGTGTCGCGTAGGTATCCATAAAAAACAAAATTATATATTAAGCGGCGGGTGGCCGAGTGGTTCAGGTCAGGCATCGGCTCCTCATGCGAGAGGTCCGAGGTTCGAATCCGGTCGCTGTGTACGGAACCGGTGTAAAACTGTAGGTCCGTTCCCTTGCCCCCTTACTAGGTGGTAGGCTCAAATCGTAGCCGACTGTATTGGTTATCTACCGTGCTGGATGTAAGAGGGCCGCATAGCAGCCTCGGCTGTGTTCTCCTCTAGTCCAGTATAGCCAGCAATCCATGGAAGTCTCCGGTATGGCACCTACCTTCTCAGAGGTGATATTGGCTGGTCGGAGCATGCGCTTTGGCTACTCCGACTCAGCCACCCCATACCGGATTACATAAAAAAAAATACTGTTCAAATCATTTTTGCAGAATGAATAAAAATGTGTGTTGCTTATCGCATTTCGATAACCTCTGTTGAGGACGAGGTAAAATTTTGGAGAGATATCAGTTTGCTGTTGTGTGAGCTACTGCCCGATGCTCTCTGTGTTGCTTATAGTATTTTCCGTCCAGTTCAGTGTAGCCGACATGAAATGAAGGGAAGCACTGACATGGCACCTAGTTCACCCAGTGTTATGAGCTGACATCACGGATGTTGTAGGTGATGTGACCAACCGTGTCAGATTCCATTAAAAAATAAAATTTAAAAAAAAACCATAGATACAAAATTGTGTCGACATGTGCAATATACTATTGGACCCGTTGGATCGACAATGAACGATGAACGGAATTGTATTGCAGGAGCATAGTGTCTCTAGACCTGGACAGCTCGGACAACCTGACTGACGACGGACTGCACCGGTTCCTGTCCCGCCACGGCTGCCAGCTGTGGGGGCTGTCGCTGAGCGGCATGCCGCAGGTCACGGACCAGCTCTGGCAGAGTGTGCTGCCTGTTCTCACCAATGATGAACGGAATTGTATTGCAGGAGCATAGTGTCTCTAGACCTGGACAGCTCGGACAACCTGACTGACGACGGACTGCACCGGTTCCTGTCCCGCCACGGCTGCCAGCTGTGGGGGCTGTCGCTGAGCGGCATGCCGCAGGTCACGGACCAGCTCTGGCAGAGTGTGCTGCCTGTTCTCACCAATGATGAACGGAATTGTATTGCAGGAGCATAGTGTCTCTAGACCTGGACAGCTCGGACAACCTGACTGACGACGGACTGCACCGGTTCCTGTCCCGCCACGGCTGCCAGCTGTGGGGGCAGTCGCTGAGCGGCATGCCGCAGGTCACGGACCAGCTCTGGCAGAGTGTGCTGCCTGTTCTCACCAATGATAAACGGAATTGTATTGCAGGAGCATAGTGTCTCTAGACCTGGACAGCTCGGACAACCTGACTGACGACGGACTGCACCGGTTCCTGTCCCGCCACGGCTGCCAGCTGTGGGGGCTGTCGCTGAGCGGCATGCCGCAGGTCACGGACCAGCTCTGGCAGAGTGTGCTGCCTGTTCTCACCAATGATAAACGGAATTGTATTGCAGGAGCATAGTGTCTCTAGACCTGGACAGCTCGGACAACCTGACTGACGACGGACTGCACCGGTTCCTGTCCCGCTACGGCTGCCAGCTGTGGGGGCAGTCGCTGAGCGGCATGCCGCAGGTCACGGACCAGCTCTGGCAGAGTGTGCTGCCTGTTCTCACCAATGATAAACGGAATTGTATTGCAGGAGCATAGTGTCTCTAGACCTGGACAGCTCGGACAACCTGACTGACGACGGGCTGCACCGGTTCCTGTCCCGCCACGGCTGCCAGCTGTGGGGGCTGTCGCTGAGCGGCATGCCGCAGGTCACCGACCAGCTCTGGCAGAGTGTGCTGCCTGTTCTCACCAATGATAAACGGAATTGTATTGCAGGAGCATAGTGTCTCTAGATCTGGACAGCTCGGACAACCTGACTGACGACGGGCTGCACCGGTTCCTGTCCCGCCACGGCTGCCAGCTGTGGGGGCTGTCGCTGAGCGGGATGCCGCAGGTCACCGACCAGCTCTGGCAGAGTGTGCTGCCTGTTCTCACCAATGCCAAGTGAGTGTTGCGTCGTGTTAGGTTTCCGTATCCCGTATGGAAGCCTATTACTAAGCTTCCGCCGTCCGTCCGTCTGTCCGAGGGCTGTATCTCTTGAACCGTAATAGGCAGCCCGTTGAAATTTTCACAGAATATGTGTTACTAAGGCGGATATAACAACAAATAAGAAAATGTTAAAAATTAAGGGGGGCTACCATACAACAAACGTCCGAAAAATGGATTAGTCACACTATTGAATAATAGATGGCGCCACAGGCTTTTATACATTGCATTGTTGAAAGACAAAAGATAGGCGGATAATAGCGGATACATACGGAAACTCCGTGCGCGAGTAAAACTCGCACTTAACACATTTTTTTTCATGTGTAGCATAGCATCTTAGCTCTCGGTGTGGGCAGTAATTTTGTGAACGAAGCGGAAATGCGTTAAGGAAGCGACGTCACTTGTAGCATAGCGCCATCTAGTACTTGTACTGTTAGTTAGATTGGTTAATTTAGCGCGCCACCTATTGGTGCATTGTGTAACTTCTTGCTATTCATCATTGGCGCCTACTGTACCGACTAGACTCACTCATTTCCTGAGACATTTTCTGTTCAGCAGCATTTTTGACCGAATATTTCACAACCATCCGTTAAAATATATTTCCGGGTATTCTAGGAAACTTTACCCGGGTACGAAATCGCCTGTAAATCCGGGTATACCCGGTCCCGGGTACCCGGGTAGAAACCCCTAGTTTGGATTACCGCGATCAACGGATTAGGCAGGGTTCGGACTAGCGCAACTCTACTGTATATTTGATATTCTTTTTGTGTCCATAAGCCCAATGGAAGATCAAACACAGCCAATAACACCGCAACACACTCAGCGATGCACCATACTTATACCCCTGTCAACTGTACGAGAAATGCCACTTTACCAGACAGATAAATACTAACCGAGACTTAACTGAAGGTGGTGAAATTCGTATTAAGTACCTAAGTGTATATTTTCCTACATGATGTTATGCATAAATTGATTTCTTGGCACCTTGTTCGCGAGCTTCTCAATATATGGCAACACACTGCAGAAAAACCAACATTGCCAGAAGTTATAATCAGAGATAGGATAATCGGATACATATTTACCTAAACTTGACAAGTTGGATAAGTATGGAAAAACACTTAAACTGCTAATTATGTATAGGTTCCTGGTAAAAGGTGGGCCAAAATGATTTTTGGAATTTCAATCCCGAAAAGTGACTATACAGGGTGTTCGGCACATCGACCAACACAATTTTTTTGTAGGTAAGTGGGGTCATTTGCAACATTTTGACCCATGCATGATGCCTTTTATCAGATGTCACGTGGTATCGAGATACGATTTTTTTTTCTTTATTTTTGAAAATTACCAAAATCCCAGCTTTAAACCCTTGTAACTTTTTTGATTATGATTGTATCAGCACGAAATAAAATTTATTGAATTTTACGATGTATCCTTGTTCTAGAAAAATATTATTTGATGAAGCTAATACCATGAAAAGATCTTATGACCTCCCAAAGTCCCGAGAACGAGTAAAAATATGATAGAATCTTAATTTCTTAATTCATTAAAAAAAAACTGACAGCAATTGATAGCTTAATTTTCTTTGAAAAAGTTTGCTAGTCTACGCCCTTTCCAACGGTATACTAAATGCCATACAAATAATTTACTATGTGGTCAAAATTAGGGACAGAGACCGAACAGAACGACTATACTATACATACACTAGCTGTGCCCGCGGCTCCGCCCGCGTTAAAGACCGACTTAAATTCAAATCTAATTGGATGGAAAGATTTATCATATGAAAATTACGATAAGAAAGATGATTTCAATGCAGGTTTTTAACATATATATTCACACATATAGGCGAAAATCAAGGCATGACGATAGTGCGACAGCGGCGGCGGCAGCGGCGGTATATTATCAGGTAATGTGTCAGTCAGCGAGCACTGTCATTGCTGGACATACGCCTCTTAAATTTTTCTCCAGTCCTCCCGGACTTCAGCGCTGAGGCTTCACTTATGAACATGTCAGGCATAGAGAAGAGGTCAGGCTTGCCACTCAATCAAAAGAGGCTTCAGCATGTGCTGAGATACTATAGACGAAACTATAACCTAATCTGTTCCAGCATTTCCCGGATGGCAGATAAAAGAGAGGACAGGTTAGCAGTCTATGCTGCAGATGTTATGAGGGACTTGTGCATATTTATCATCTCAGGGCTTCTTTGTACACGACATTTTTAGTTTTACCATCAGGAGCGAGAAGGTAAAGGGTGCTGCTGGAACTGACGCGCGAGCAAGCCACATACAGCTGGCCGTGAGAGAAGCAGGGGCAGCGCAGATCAACGCCGGCCACTTTCAACGTTTGACCTTGTGACTTATTTATTGTCATAGCGAAGCAAAGTCTGACAGGAAACTGTAAGCGTTTAAATTGGAAGGGCAAATCGGATGCGATGATCGGTATTCTCGGAATCATTATTTTGTCTCCAGTGCCGCAGCCAGTCGCTTCTATTATGAAATTTTGAAGCTTGTTAACTTGGAGACGGGTTCCGTTGCACAATTTTGGAGGACTTAAGTTTCGCAACAACATTATTGGACATCCAACTTTGAGGTTTAGCGTGTGAAGAGGCAAGCCGGGAGGGTTAAGTGAATTCAAAAATTCAACCGGATACTGAACAGCTTCCTGGTCGTCGACAACGGTGTCGACAGACTTGTACGTGCGTGATACCGCCTCGAATTGTTCCAGGATCACTGTGTTGATGCTTTCGACTGCATCATTTCGAGGGGCTAGTATGGCTCTCTCCTGAAACCAAGAGAGCGGTCGACTTGGAAGTGCGTGTATTCCGGGATAAATGGCGGCGACCAATTGTTGTATGTTCTTAACAACAGTACATAGGGAATCATTCTCTAAAGAAATGACACCGTTTTGTGTCTCGAAAGTTCCGTTTCCAAGTTTTAAAAGTAAATTTGAGAATTCGTTACCGTTGCTGTCTCCGAACAGGTTGGCACGCATATTTATAGTGAGCGAAAGTTTCACTACGCACGACCAAATGTACGATTGTTTGAGACACGCATAAACCTCGTCTGCTCGAGTTCCACGCGGGATGACAGGCAGTGTTTGACGAAAATCTCCAGCAAACAGGACAGTCATACCTCCCATTACGCGGCTATTACTCCTCAGATCTTTTAGTGTCCGATCGAGTGCTTCGACGGAAGTCTTATGGGACATAGTGCTCTCGTCCCAGACAATTAAGGAGCACTGTTGGAGCAGCTTCGATGTGTCACTCTGCTTTGCTATATTGCAGATGGCGGTCCGATCCGTGTAGATGTTCAGAGGCAGTTTGAACATGGCGTGTGCTGTTCGACCTCCGGTCAGCAAAGTAGCCGCAATACCTGAAGAGGCAACAGCGAGTGCGACGGCTCCCTCCGACCGCAGCTTTGCCAACAATAGATTGATGAGGAAAGTCTTGCCCGTTCCTCCTGGAGCGTCCAAGAAAAATATCTTTCCAGAATGTGACCGAGCGGATGAAAGAATTGCTTCGTAAGCAGCCTTTTGTTCCGCATTTAAAGAAGCTTCGCTCCGCGCCGCAGAACTGTGTAATTCTTGTCTGTTATAAGTAGTTTCACGTAAATATTCCCTGTTTGCGGTCAAATGAGCAGCATTTTCAGGCAGTGGCAGGCCCTTATCCTTCATGCTTTTTCCAGACAGTGATTGCACTTGCTTTTCAAGTTCGATTAATGCCGCGCCAAAAATGCCTTCATTGTATTCCAAGTCCGGAACAGCTAGTTCTCGCCTGACACGATGCAGTATATCCTCGGACATACTCTCTCTGTGTACAGTCCACAGTGCGAGAGCATCGGACACGTGACAAAAAGTCAGAAGCACAGAGAACAAAGCTCTCAGTGAGGATGCAGATCGGCACAGTGAGGCTTCTTTCAGGGTCTCATCCCAGTGTGAGTCGTCCTCCAACAAACCCAGCATTTTACAGGCTGATTGAAATGAGCCATGCGTTACACCTTCCACCGTCCGTAAGTTGTCAAAGGACATTGGGCCTTTAACGGTATGAAGTAGGAGGCGCAGGTAATAGCATTCGGAATTGTTCGGGTGCACGGTGTACACACGGCCAAGTACATCACTCTTCTTCACGCCAGGATGACATTCTACTGGAACACCTTGCTTGCGGCGTTGAAACTTGTTTCCGGCCCAGGTATAGTAAGTACACACCTCACTGTAGAGTAACGTCCTTGCAAAGGAATCTTCTGCGCAGAGTTTGAAAAACCCGGTCAATGTTGTGTCGCGCGGATTTTCAACGGCGTCAGCGGCGTTGTTAACGGTGAAATAAACACGCTGACCATTCTCTAGATGAACGGCCAAATGCTGAACAGCTGGGGATCTTTCGTGAATGCTGAACCCAAGTATTCGCCACACAGCCTCAGATGAACTTATATACCGACCGCATTGGAATTGTTCAATCTCGTCGCGGGAACCCAAACTAAACGTCGCTTGGTCGCTTCCTTTGTTTATGTATTTGCACACATATTTGATCGCCTTCACAGAGCTGCAAAATTCAACATTTATATGTGCGTCGAATGTTCTCAGTAGGACCGGATTGTGAGGCACGATCCAACGATTATCCAACTCCACGACGCCCGTCCTCGTGTGAAGCGTGGCCACGTGGCCGCCCTCGCCGTCGCCAGGTTGTCGCCTTCGGTATTTGGGATAGCCGTCTTCCGCGGTGGAAGTGTCGCTCCGAAGTCCTTTAGGATAGCCCTTGCTGCACGCGCCATCCTTCATGCATGGGGAGTGCGGATTAATGACTCCGCATGGTCCGTGCACCATGTGTTTGGTGACGGTCGCGTACAGCTCTGGGTCGAGGTTCGAGTCGGGAATCTCCGCCGATATGGCATCGTCGATCTGATCTGGTCTAATTTTTGTTTGAAGCCATACTAACAGGTGTGCATGTGGCAGTCCGCGTTTCTGCCACTCTATCGTGTACATGAAGCACCTGCGAGGTCCAAAAATGTTTCCTTTGTTTATCAGGTTCATTAGTTTATTTACTTTTAAGTGGAAAACTCGACTAACCAAATCGTATCTGTCTTGAGGAGAAGTGTTCGGGAGTAGATTGTCTTTGATTTCCGGCCAGTTCGGGTTGCAAGTGAATGTAATGAACAGATCCGGTTTTCCGTAGTGACGAACGTAGGTCATGGCATCCTGTGTCCGTTCGTGCATGTACCGCGGCCCGGCTGTGAAAGACGACGGTAAGATGACCGCCTGTCCCACGTCAGCGGCGCTTTCGTCCGCTCGGAGTGCATCCTGCAGGTGCACATAATTTTCTGCCCTCAACTGTCGCTGATTGTGACGATAAAAAGACAACCTTTCCGATTCGATCTTGGCATATTGGTCTACCCAGTATTGATTCGTGAGCATTCCAAATCTAACTAATGTGTTGAATTCGTCGCTTCTAATCATCATACGGTATGCGTAGTAATCCATACAGGATACTGTTTTTTGAAGTGGCTCTCCCGTCACCGGATTAATTCGTTGGATAGCAATGGAGTACCCATCTTCTCCTCTGCATAAAATCAAAGGGTACTGAAGGGCATCGTACCCTCGATGGGTTTCCGAAATTCTTTGTTTTGAGTCGTTCCGACCGTGCAATACGATATCCCTTCGCCCAAATTCTTGACCAACTATTAGAAGAGCCACTTCGTTGGTAGTGGGCGCATTGTAACGACGTTCGTGCTGGTCGGCCGGCCTCTTGTCGGCATGAATTATTATTTTAAAGTCAGCGGTGTTTGGCGGAACTCTCTCCAGGGCGAATTTGAAAGAGTGAACATAATTATTATGCACGTGCAACATGTCTTGCAGGGACCGAACTAAGTCCTTATTGAGATTGTGAACATTGTTACAACGTGCCGCCGCCTGAGAATCGTGGTCGGATATGAAATACATTTGTAAAAATTTATGTTCACCGTCCGATTCTGGGAGAACACTACCGACTAAATGGTACACCTGCCCCTGAATTTTGAATGTCGGCATGTACCCGGATTCGACCACTTGTTTTGCTCCAAAAGACGTCATCTGGAAGGCATTATTGTAACGACGGATATATTTGAAAAATTCCTTGGATAAGGCATGTTCCCCGGACAGGAGAGACTTAAGAGGATCCGGTGGAGGAGAGATGGGTTCTAGCTTAACTTTTCCTTCTTTACAACACATGCCGCCCGACTCATCACTAAACTTCAAAGCCGAGCAAAACTGGCATACGTGAATCATTCGTCCGAGACAGACGGATCCATCTCGTTTATACTCGGTGTCTCGGTCGTATCTCAGGCCAGAAAATTCTTTATTATTCCATGTGGTACCTGTCCTCTCGGAAGGAGTGACGGCAGGACCGGGTCGATCGATAAGAGCCGCAGTTCGGAGTTCGATATGACGGACGCGATCGCTTTCGAGGCGAGCCGATCGTCGTGGGGGTGGCGCAGAGGCAATTCGTGCTCTATTAGTAGAAAGACGATTTGCTCTTTCTGCGGAATTCGCACGCATATGTTGAGAGGCATGTCTCTCATTATCAGCAGCGAGCCGCATCTGCCGCTCTGAAGATGTTTCTCTCTGACGCTGAGAGATGTTTCGCTCGTTGTTAGCAGCGAGACGCGTCTGGCGCTCTGAAGATGTTTCTCTCTGACGCTGAGAGATGTGTCGCTCGTTGTCAGCAGCGAGCCGCATCTGCCGCTCTGAAGATGTTTCTCTCTGACGCTGAGAGATGTTTCGCTCGTTTTTAGCAGCGAGACGCGTCTGGCGCTCTAAAGATGTTTCTCTCTGACGCTGAGAAACATGTCGAAATCTATCGCGAGATAGCCGCTCTTCTCTGTGCGAAGAGGTTTCACCGTCTCTCTGAGAGATATGCCGTGCCGCATCTTGGGTTATACGGTTTTGATAGTCAAAACTGCTTTCGTGGTTTCTTTGTACACGTTTCCTATTAGCGCCGGTTGTCTGTTGACTCAACGAACTTTTTCGTTTTCGAGGCATTGCGAAGCAAAAAGTTAATGAAACTAACTAAAAAGAGCAGTAATACAAATAGTTCATGTACGTATGGAACGTAAAATAAAATATTAAACTTGAGCAAAAAAAGAAAATTAACATGAGCGGTAATACATCAGTATACATACAACAAAATAGAAAGTGAATGAGTAACGAACAAATGAGAAACGAATGAGAAACAATCGCAGCGTATGCTATCTCAGGGCGCAGCGCAGCACGTCCGTACGGATAACAGAGCGCTATATGGGAGGCGCGCGCCCTCCGAGCGCTTTATATAGGATCGCGAGACGCCGAGCGCGCGAGTCAAGTCGAGACATGTCGAGAGCGCGACCCGCGTCGTCGCCTCGCCGCGCGCACCGCCGCCGCGGCACCGCCGCGCCGCCCGGGGCGCGCGGTGTGCAGCCGTGATATAACACAACAGCAAGGTTTTACAAAAATAAAGATTTGATATAATTAGATTTTTGAATAAGCTATGTAAAAAAAAGTGTGGGGTACCGTCGAAACTGAAGATCCTTAAGGTTCTGTATATGGAAAGGATAATTTACATTCACTGCTAACCACATCGCGGCTCCGCCCGCTCTCATATTTCACTTCACTGCTAACCTCATAAGCCATTTAGCGTGATAGTAAGTAGCCTATAGTTGATGGGAAGAATCAAGCTATGCGTAGAATTTTGTTTTATTAAAATCGGTTTAGTGGTTCTCGAGTTATAAGCGGACAGACAGACACTCAGACATACAGAAAGCAGACGTTGGATTTTATTATAGGTATAGAAGATGTGCCCGCGGCTCCGCCCGCTCTCATATTTCACTTCACTGCTAACCGCATAAACCATTTAGCGTGATAGTAAGTAGCCTATAGTTGATGGGAAGAATCAAGCTATCCGTAGAATTTTGTTTTATTAAAATCGGTTCAGTGGTTCTCGAGTTATAAGCGGACAGACAGACACTCAGACATACAGAAAGCAGACGTTGGATTTTATTATAGGTAAGGAAGGAAGGAAAGGATACAGAACGAGTACCTATAGTTATAATATTTATTCATGTTTTCAGAATCCTGGTGATGGGCACACAAGAGAGGCTCGGAGTCAACATCCACGTGGATCAGGTTAGAAAACTTATACCCTGTGGATTACATAAATGTTTTCACTTGTTTCCCAGTGGAGTAGGCAGAGACAGGTCTTGGCACACCTCTGACATTCGTAAGAATTTTTTTCATTAAGTCGCTGGCATGGCACTGATGTTATTGTCTGTGTCTCATTGTCCAGTGGACTCCTGGACATAGCCACGGTGCCAGTTTCGCTAGAAAAAATTTTTTACTAAAAAAAAATATTTGTATTAAAAATTGCTAAGTACAATAAGAACAAACAGTAGAACCTAATTTAGTCTTCTTTTTTTATATATAATCTCATCACATAAATCCAGATTTTTAATTTTATTTTATTTTTTATTTTTTTTTATTGTTTCCGAACTAGCTGGCTGTGTCCGAGGTCGAAGCCTCAGGCGCAGCCAATATCACCCCCGAGGAGGTGCCAGTCCGGCTTGGAGGTGGACTAATGTCGCTGGGGAAAGGCTATTTACCCGCGATTTGAAGATCCGTGGATTGTAGGAGTGGGGAAAGATATTCCCCGGAAGCCCGTTCCACACCTTTGCAGTGCGGCACAAGAACGATTTAGAGAATCGTGCCGTTCGAAGTACTCGTCTGTCCACTACAAAGGGGTGTTCCGCGAGAGTATGGCGGGTTTGGCGAAGGCGAACAGGAGGAGGAGGGATAAGGGAAGCAATTTCGTCAGAGCAGCGGCCATAGTAGTACCGATAAAACAGGCTCAACGACCCAACGATACGTCTGTGTTTTAGAGGTTGAAGGTCCTTTGTGAGTACAGAGTCGCCAATGAGGCGAATGGCTCGTCGTTGGATAGAATCCAAGGCTGAAAGAAGGTACTCAGGGGAACCCTCCCAAAGATGACTGCAATATTCCATCACCGGTCTTACTTGTGCTTTATAGAGTGTAAGCAATTGGACCGGTGTGAAAAATCGCCGACATCGGTAGAGTATCCCTAATTTTCGAGATGCTAGTTTCGCCTTGGATTCTATGAACGATCGAAATCCAACGTCCCTGGACACCTCTATACCCAGGACGCCCAGACTACCATCATTGGGGACTTGGCTGCCCTGGAAAGTTGCTTGGAGTGGAAACGGATCAGCCTTAGTAGAGAAGGCACAGGCTTGCGTCTTAGCTACGTTGAAGTTGACCAAGTTCTCCTTCCCCCATGAGGATACTTTATCGAGAACCAGGTCAACCCGAGCAACAGTTTCGCGTCTCGCGTTTGCTGCTGACGCCTCTCTACCCTTCCAGTCTTTGATGAACCCTTCGTGCACCGTGCTGTCGTCCGCGTAGCAATGTATTTCGCCGAGCGAGAGCATGTCGTTAATAAATAATAGAAACAGCGTAGGCGACAGCACGGATCCTTGTGGAACACCAGCATTGATTGAGTAATCGGCCGAGCATGCACCATCAAGGGTGACAAAGATCGACCGATTGCTCAAAAAGCTGGAGATCCAAGTGCACAGTTTTGTAGGGACACCGTAGGCCGGAAGCTTGCTTAGGAGTCCCCGGTGCCAGACGCGATCGAATGCTTTGGATATATCCAAAGCGACCGCCAGCGATTCCCCAAAACCATCGAGTCTTTCAGCCCACAAGTGCGTGACGTACGCTAGAAGATCTCCAGTCGACCTTTGCTTGCGGAAGCCGTATTGCTTATCGTCGAGGAGTTTATAGTCTTCTAGGTACGTCAGGAGCGCTGAGTTGACAATACGCTCCATAACCTTACTCAAGAGTGAGGTTATCGCAATAGGGCGATAGTTCGATGGGTTCGCTGGGTCCCCCTTCTTGGGGACCGGCTGGACCGAAGCTCTTTTCCAGCAAGAAGGCATTGAACCGGAGGAATAGGAGCGTTTGAATAGGCGAGTAAGGACTGGCGCCAATTCCAGAGCACAATTTTTCAAGACAACCGCCGGGACGCCGTCAGGCCCGCTACTCTTCGAAATATCCAACTCACGTAGCGTTTTATAGACGATTCTGGGATGGAACCTAATATTATCCATCATACGTCCGCAATGGGGCAATGAAGGGGGGTTGGCGCCCAGGTCGTCCATGTTTGAGTTGGATGCGAAAAGGCGTGCAAAGATATTCGCCTTTTCCTTCGCGAGTATAGCGAGCGAGCCATCCGGACGTTCCAGCGGAGGTGTAGCAGGACGGCAGAAATTCCGACCGATGGATTTGGCGAGAGACCAGAAGGCGCGGCTACCCGAAGGGCTACGCGCAAGTTTCGCGCCAATTCCACGGTCGTGCCTGAACTTGGCCAAGTTTTGCGTTCGTTTGCAGGACCTAGCAGCGACGTTGAGCTCTCGCCTGTTCTCGACAGACCTATTCTGCAGCCATTTCCTGTAAGCCTGGTTCTTTGCGTCAATAGCCAGCCTGCATTGACGATCAAACCAAGGCTTATGGCGGCCGCCGATGGGAACGGCGGAGGTAGGGATGAAGAAATTCATACCCTTTGCGATCACATCGACGACCGATTGGGCACACAGAGATGGGTCTGGAGAAGAGAAGCAAACGTCGTGCCAAGGGTATGCTCCCAAGAAGGAACGGAAGTCATCCCATTGTGCTGACCGGTAGTGCCAAACTGTTCGCGTACTACATTCACGTGCTTCCGCGAGGTGTACAGTTGGCACAGTTGAGCGTACAAGGCAATGGTCGGAGTTACCGAGGGGAGCTTCAACCCTCACCTTGTAACCATTTGGCTCGCTAGTCAGCACAAGGTCCAGCAAACTAGGTCGATGAGCAGGGTTATCAGGTATCCGAGTGGTTCCGGACACCAACTGCGTCAACCCGTGTGCAATGGCCAAGTTGTAAGTCTCCCTGCCGGCATGGTCAGTGATGGGGGAGCCCAACCAGTCTTGGTGTTTAGCATTGAAATCACCCAGCATCACTAACTCCGCCGTAGGGAACTCGCAAAGCAGTTTGTCTGCCGTACTGCTGAGATGCTCGCAAAATGCCTCTGTTCTTGACGCACTGAGGTTAGGGGATCTGTACGCACCCGCGTAAACTCTTACCACATGGGGAAGATTCACGCGGATCCATAGCACAGGGAAAGCAGGATCCTCAAATCGGGTGAGCCGGGTATAGGAGACACCAGATCCGACGTACAAGCAGACACCACCCTTCGCCATGAAACGTTCCTGAAGATTGTAACCAGGAACGTCCAGGTAGGATGTGTCCGCAGGACGCCCGATCTGGGTCTCCGTAAGAAAGAGGAGGTGAGGCCTCGCCGTCTGCAGATGGCAGGCGACGGAGGAGAAATTCGTATGTAGACCTCTTATATTTGCGAGGTCTACTTTAAATTTTGAGGGAGAACGGGCCGCTGAAGGTTTACAAACTTTTCTATTTTTGGTTCGGCTCATTGATTTGGATGGGTTTGATTCATGGAGCGTATCAGAATGTGTCCAGGGCGCGGTGATGCCTTGTGCAACTCGAATAGACTCAACTAACTGACAGTCGCAGAGAGCGAGAGGACCCCCGGGCCCCCCCTCCCAGGAAAACATGTGGTCTCCCATGGTCACCAGCCCCACAATGCTCTCTGACAGGGATTTTCGCGTGTTGATAGGGCAGCCAACACACGGGTTGGTGAGGACCGTATGCCGGGCCCCTGTACTACCACGCAGGCAGGCAGCGGTCACCTGTTTCCACCGGCTCTCCCTGACCCCTGCGGCTGTCAGTCGGTTAATAGGAGTCTGGAGTGCAAGCGACACTAGCATCCACAACCCAGTACACCCCCGATACACTCAAGTCCACCGACCGGCTAGTCGCAGGCTGACCTCCAAGTGCAGCAGAGCCACATCAGGAGTTTTTCGCCTGCGACCTGTGGTACCAACCCGGACGACATGGTGGAGGACCTGTCTACCACATAGTGAAGCTGAAAAATAGATCCTGTTTAGGCGCAGGATGGTCGCCTGGCGTCCGACATTCCTTTGCTGCTGCGACTCTAGGACGGTGGTAATGCCAAGGCATCGTCGCAACATTGCCCAGGGAGCACGACGAGGACGTAAATGTCGGACTTGCTGAGCTCTACTTTAGTGTGACCCACCACTGGCACAGTAGACTGCTAGGTTGGTAATTTGTGTGGACTCCATACAGCTCCAGAGAACACTACCAAGACTTAACCCAGCGACCCCCCACACTACCAAGACTTAACCCAGCGACC